>LOND01000005.1:431049-446786 GCA_014220965.1 Paragonimus kellicotti
TAACGATATCTCAATGACAGTCAACGAAAAGGTTGTCAATAGCTTGGACCTTTATTGTTGGGGTTGATGTACAAGCTTAGTGCGGTGTCGCTCGTCTGGATCGTGTCCTGTCCTGATTCAGCTTTGCTGATCCCTTTGTTCCGATCCGGGTCCAACCGCGTCATGCGTGCCTGTGTATCGACCGCACTGAATCACATCCAGTTGGAGCGTTCCAATTGGCTGAGTGTGCAGATGGTGACTGCGTGTGCGTGCGTGCGTTCGGATGTGGAAGAGAGCTTTCGGGCCGGTGAATGTGTGGACGCGCATGTGCAGTTGGGACAGTGAGCGTCTCTTAGACGTCTGGTCTAAGACACGTGATGGGCCGCGTGAGAGGACGAGACGACGGCTACACCCCACTTCGACAACTGTCGTGCTGCTCCCTGATTCTCATCCTAACTTTTTAAACACTCACGGGATCAGGGTGATTGAACAGGTGATGACCGGGAATGTGTTCGAACAAGTGGCACCCTAAACATAACTAACATTTTACATTAGGCCAAATAGCCATTTCGTTAAAATCGCCCTTTTGGACGAGGGGAGAGGATAATCCCTGAATGTTTAACACCAAAGGCAACATTATTTGAATACTTTACTGGAACGGAATCTTTGGGAACTAGCAGGGTGCGCACATAAAGGTGAGAAGAAAGTGGAGAAGGAATCGCGCCCCCCGTGGTACACCGAAATTCGTAGCCATGGGGAAAGACGCTTGATCAATGGAACCTGTACACCGAGGACGGTCAAAACACGATAATCTAATCTGAGAGATGGATGACTGGTATCCTAAGTGAAAAGACAAAACCTGATTTATGCAATTGGAAGCCATGCTAGAATCCAGGAAATAGAAGCGGACTACTTTGCGTTCACTATCAAGAGACGGTTAAAATGCTCGGATAAGACAGGGCAATGCGTCAGCAGTGGACCAAGACTGACAGTAAGCAAGCTGGTGTGGAGCAGTGTGATTATTGTGTAGCATCAGGCCTTCAAATAGGATTTTCTCGGCTCCGACGTGTATGCATTTCAGTCAAAATTCGGTTGTTTTTCTGTTCCATTGGTGTGCTGTTGGCAGTTTTCCAAAATTCTTTTCTGTGTGATGTATTGTCAAAACTTCAGCCTACTCGCCGAGAATAACTTGCACCGGTCCATCCGACCTTTCCACACTTCTTGTTTTTAGCTGCAACCTCACGTTGCATACAACTATGCGTACAATAGAGAGGAAAGTGTCAGTTAGAGAAAACCATTCTCAGAATGTGAAGAAATGTTTCGTGAACTTGAAAGACAATGGTTCAGTTCTTCAATATTGCCGAAGAATTTTTGTATGTGTGGCTAACATTATTCGGTTGCTTCACTACCTTCCAGATTTCATGGCAGACTACTTGCCGAGCATTATCTGAGTACACATCTTAATGTGCAGCCAATGGATAAGCTTAAATGTTCATAATCCATAGCCCCAAAGTTACGAGAATTCGAGAGGTGCTTCCGAGTTCGAGGGTTTACATAACCACTGATCGTAACACGATGTCATCATTCACCCGATTTGCTAGAATAGTGCAGTAATCAATGAAGAATATTATTCAGCCTAAATTGACCGGAATAATTTATCGTGATTTATTTTCGCCTTGTGCACACCATGATCGTTCAAGTGTACTGAAATTCATCCTGTGACAAAATCAGTAATTCCAGTCTACCCTTAACTAAGAGTTTACCAAGCATTGTGTGAGTGCGACTCATCCACGAATCGATGAGACTGAAACCGACCTTGTTGCACAGGGTCAATCAAATTCACATTTTATTTGCTATTGAAACCTTTTCGTTGACTGTCATTGAGATATCGTTATTTGTTAGTGGGTACCGCGGTTAGGAGTTCCACTACAGGGGCTCCCGGAAGAATTGTGGCTGGCGGTGTACTGACCTCTCTAGACGAAGGCAAAATTTTTTCTTGTCCATTGTTTATCTCTTTAACCTGTTGTCCAAACTCCAGTCATTTAAGACATGTTGCACCTGTCTATCCCTCCCCCTATCCACACTTTCCAAGACCAGGCACATGCGCCTGTCCTCTGTTCTGCCCACGACTCATCCACATGAGCCACGGTTACTGGTTGTCAAAACTGCATGATTTTTGTTGGATCCCTATTTCACGCTCGCGGTCGTATCACTGCGACTTCAATCGCTTCTGTTTTATGTGTAACGGTTATACAGTATGTCCCAGAAGTATGGGGCTTGACAACAAAATCCGGAGTCTGAACCAAAGGGCTTACCCTAATCAGCATTTATGGTTCGCGCGTACATGACACTTCTGAATATTCGAAATTATTCTATTCTCACAAATGACCAAACCAACAAGCAGGTCTGCTAACCGAGTCGGTTGGGCGAACGGGCGTAACACACTGTTGAAACTACAGTCAGCTAATCTGGGTGGGTGGGGGACTACACGCGCATTTCCAATAAATTCGATCGTCCTCATCGTCCCAGTGTTTTGGCCACCACGGTCCACGATCGATAACACCTGGCTGTTCACACACGTCTCTGTAACCGTTTCAGCGCTTGAAAGGCAATGCTGGACTGGGAACCAGCATGCGCCAGGTGAGTGTAAATGGACAAGGTTAAAAATACGGTATTTCTCGAACGGACTTTGCTTTGTTTATACAGTAATCGTGGTATTAGTAGTACAGTTGATTCTACGGTCAGTGGTCGTTTTGCTATTTTGTGGTTGTGGAAATCAGGCTCAATGTCCGTTGGATGAACGTTACAAAATGTACTGACGTTTTATTTTCCCCTTCTTAAAATATACTACTAGCCTCCTTTCAACTGCCGTTCCCAACTACATATCGGAACAAGTCTCTTCCTGGGTCCCAATGCGGCAAATGTTTAGGTGTTACGTTGAGCCACAAGTTTACGTGATCTTTTCAGCATCCTTACTAAAGCGAAAAGTCTCACGGGTAAAGTTCCACGCCTACACTTCTTTTCAGCCACACAAAAATTCTCAGTTTTATGTATACATGCATGTGTAAGGATTCGAATGACTTCATCCGAACCTGATGGGTAGCTGATCGGCCAACCAAACTGTCGTGATGAGTCCAATAAACTTGTTCGTGTATGTTCCCTAATAAACCTGTTGAGCCTGTCGTGTACTCATTCAGGTCATTTACCTAACATGTATCCAGTATGCAACGTGTCCCGGTGTTGATAACCTTCTGCCCAACATTTCAAGTGGTAATGTGAACTATAAAAGCAAATGTACTTATTCAATCAAGTCCCAGCGAAGCGCCTGATAAGAAACGCCCGTCACAACGCCAACAAGGAGCACCAAGCATGGTCAGCGGTTCCAATTCTGACAGCAGCGTTAGCGTCGGGGCCACCAACGTTACCTCGTTTATTGTTTGGCATGACTCACGGCAACAATCACTGCAACGACAATTAGTGGAGTCATGTCACACTTCTGCGTGATGCGTCAAGAAAAATGACCATTCACTGCTGGGCAGCATGCTGAACAACACATCCTGCCTTGACGCCAACACACGAACTACACATTACGCAGTCCGAAGGTTGGGGCTTTTGACTGTAAGACTTGTACAGCTTCATCCAACAAACAAATTACAAGTCAGGGACTACTCTCAAATCAACTTATCCTCCCACCTCACCCCACAAGCTTCCACTGGTTCATTCAGTGATCCGTGACAATCCAAAGCCTTTCCATTGCACTCCTGAAATTGTGGTAAGTCCAAACATTTTGTTATCTAGTTTTGTTATTAACTTATAGCTGGAACACTGCCACTTACTTGTTATATGTGCATTTCTACTAGCGTTATTCACCTTCTGATTATAAACAACTCTTGTCCCGGTAAATTCTCCCCCTTTGGTTACACCGTTCTCCATTTTCTTGGAATTATAACCAACGTTTTTAAAATTCTTTCTAGATCCACGAAGCATCTGTCTGACTGTAACGGTATTCCCCCGTACAGTCTCAATGAATTGATCGTGTTTCAGCATTTTAGAACATGCAGGGCGCTTGCTTCCAAACTTCTGTTCGATTATCATATGGTGTATTCGTGAGATCGCGAGATAGTGGACAGATGGTGTGGTGCTCAAAGATGGAGGGCATAAGCCATACGAAGTTGATACAGATGGAGTGGGGGTGAAAAGCGTGTGCATTAAAGAAAACGGATTTTGTTGGAAAATGAGCCACTTTCTACCAGTCCTAAAAGACCATCAATTACACAAAAGGGGCAAGCTTAACAATGAGGGATAAAAGTATCGAGATTACACTGGAACGGTTTCAAGATTGGAGGGAGCCGACTCACAACCTGTTACAATGGCCTCGAGGTGCACGAAGCAATTTCATGACCTGAAGTGACTTGAGTGACTGATTCAATTAAACCTTCTAATTAAGTCGAGTTCCATCCATTTTTTCTTTTGAATATTTTCCGACTGAAGTTTGCATTTTCCCTCATTGTTTTAGGGCAGTAAGGCGTCGGTATCAATCACTGACTTATTGCTGATGTCGATTAATATTATTGCCGTTCTGGTTATTAATATCAGAAAAATTATAATCACTAATAACTCTACGTCATCTCACAATTCGCCCTAAGCGAGCATTTGCTCTGCTTGAACTGGGATGATAGTTGTAAGTATTGAGGGAACAAAACAGTTTCGTGGTTAACGTGAATTTATGCAAAACGGCAGATGTATCTATTACGAGGCATGTCATCGTTGTCGGAGTGGACTATCTGGGAAAACAGGTTAAATGTGTCAGATGATATTGTTGCATGAAAGCTCTGATGTCTCCATTGATGAACGGCCGATCTCTTTCATAAGCCGCTGTGTCATCATCATCATATCAGCCATGAGCCTGACCAAAAGGTACTGTGGCTCGGGCTGCCGCTCACCTCAACAGTGACGTGGAATATCCTAGAAGAAAACGTTACTAAGAAGGTTGAAAATTAATAGAAGTCTAAGCGGAAGAACTAGAAATGGTATGGATGCAGGTACGCCATTGACTGCGACACACCGCCATCTCGGATAGCGTCTCTAACCAGCGGTTTGAGTGATCACGAGGACCCCATCCAGGCAGGCGACACCTACCCACTTTACTCAGTGGAGCAGTCAGGGTTTTCATATTTCGTGACCACGTTGTCGCTTGACCACCACGTGGTTTCACCCAACTGTTGGTGGTCTCAGTATATAATGCCCGGTACGGTAAACGCTCAGCTGGCATGCGGAGTACGTGACCTAACCATCGCAGGCTGTGCAACGTGAGTAGTTGACCGATCGATCGCGCATCCCGATGTGGAATTCTGCAACATTTGTCTAACAAGCTCGATGATTGTGAAATTTAACTGCAATACTCGGAATTAGAGACTTCGAATAAGCGTCGAAAGTGTACTTGAATGGAAATCTCCCACGCAAGTAATAAGGAGTAGGTCTGGTACTGTTTACGGTAAGCAGTTTTTATTCATGAAACAAGAACCCGCATTTATAGATGTACATCAGTGTTAAAGAAATCAGTCTGTCATTGGCTGATCTCAATGGTACATGCGAAGTCACAAACTGTAATTGATTGGTGCAATACAGAACAAAGAAATTAGCGAATAACGGAAGGTGTAACATTGAGCTGTTCGTCCAATCCTGATGTAGTATCTTAACGCGACGTTTGGATTGGTCCCTTGTTAGATCTTCTATTGTGTCGAGGGTTTGGATAAGCAGTGAATCGAGTAGATTTTCATCCCACCAACTGTGGACGGCACGCGGTTCAAAAACAGCTGAGCTAGGACTATACGAGTTAATATGGTGATGACAGAGGGTGATATTTCTGGGTGGTAGGTCTCAAAAGGCGCGTCGCCATCAACATGAGTACCATGGCTGTGGCAGCCGTCGGTCTTTTCGTGCAGTTTTTCTTGTGACGCTTGTATTCTCATTGTAACACACGTAGTGTACCTTATTCTGCAAGAATGATGGACTCAGATTTACCTACTGATGAGTAGTCGGGAACTTTTTTTTGATTTAAATTGAACATCACTCACAATTGATGTGGTACAGTGGTCAACACGGTTGCCTCATGAAAGCGTGGCCGGAGTTCTAGTCCCGGCAGTGGCAAGGATATGCACTACTGACGAGCTCTAATGAGAGCGAAACTCGAGTCTAGTGCTTCTTTCGAAAGGGGCCGACTGGAAATCCTATGAGAATGCGACAGCTGTAGGTGACGTTCAATCCATATAACATTCAGACTCAATTGTTTGCAAATCTCCCTTTAATTGTGCGAGCAACCGCCTTATGGGCTGCCATCTACTGTTGGCGGTTATTTTCTATGCAGATTCTTCCTTGTGTTAACTTTGTTGGTTTTGTATTCTTTGAAATTTAAAAGACCTTTATTCACACAACCCAGTTGATCGAAATAAACTCTTCAGCTCACTTCATTCATAATGCCCATGTGTTGTCGTTCGTCCTCATTATTGATATGTGTAACGCTCTAAATGATCAGATTTAGCAGATAGAACTAAAAATACTAAAACTTGGTAGATGCAAGCACGCTATTGGCTGTGATACATTGCCATCTCGGACAACGCTTTTAACCGTGTTGTTGTCATCATAGAAGACAATGGCTTTTGTCAATATAGTCCAAGGTCAAGTTTCCATTTATGCCATTACAGAACACTTCTCTGAAGTAGAACACTATGGTTTTAGCTTCAGTTTAAAGGCAACATTCTCTACGCGCGTTGATTTCACCAACGAGATCATGAGGCTTACGAACAGGCAGGCACCACTTACTCATTGTATTTAAGGGAACAGTTAGGGTCTACGTATTTCTTGATCAAGTCTTGACCTGACGATTCAGTAGTTTTGCCCAGCTCTTAGTGATATCAGCAAATAAGACTGGATGAGTTTTGCGCCCACCAAAATACGCAATGGTTAGCTACCGCGTTGTCTACGTGATCCCTCTACTGGATATGAGCTGACTAAGATTAAATGTCCTTCTTTTCAGCGACAACCGAAAGCCGTTTCGACGCTACAGTTGACGCAGGTTGACAAAGATGGGTGTGTTTTTGCTAGTTTCTCAGTAATATTACAACCTGACGATATGGTGTTGCCCAAATATATGAACCTGTCACAATTCGAAAGGGGTTGCTTTTGACAGAGAATGTGAGAGTGTGAGTGGGCATGTATCAGTCCTGAAGCAGTAGTATGCATTTTGGAGTGCAAACCACATCCCACATACGTCAGTTTGGACATTCCCTTTGTTTCGTCTGGTTTGTATATCTTCAACAGAGGAGCTAAACAACACGTAGTCACCCGCATGCTCTCTGTCAGTCAACTTAGTATCCAAAAAGCTGCAATAGCAAGTATGTTGGATTCCTCAAATACACCTTTTAGAATGTTATCCAGGAAACACTTGCAGAGTGAGTGTACAGTTAATGGAATCACATGTTCATTGGAGACTTACTTGCGACAGAGTGAGTTCCACAGAATCTTACGTGCAACCGAACTGAAGAGATCCTCTAGCTCCAACACCCGAGGCTAATTACACATCCTACAAGATGTATTTCATGCCGCCGTTTTCTTAAACGGAGTCATAATGACAGTTTGTACTAACGCACATTATAATTAACCGAGATCCAAAATAAATGACAATGCAATCTTCATGTAAACAGAGACAGATATAGAAGGCATAACAAATGATGCTGAAAGGCCTGTCAACGGACGGTATCACCGAATGCAACCCACTTTTCAGTGCCTAAGTAGTTGAATCTTCACTCCAATGCAACATATTTGGCCAGGTTCAATCATCTTCGTCTTTCGACCGGAATTCATGGGATACGGAAGGCGCTTGTGAGACTTGTCTACGTAACGATCTTCTTTGACGCCTCCTAAGTAAAGAATACCTAGACCTGGTTAACCTCAGTTGATTGTATCTAGTTCGGACCTGAGGAGACCTCGATGACAATCTTGATCTTCGATATAAGCTTACAGCTCTACGAGTGTTCGAACGAACTGACCGAATTGTGTTTCCGCTTGACTGCCTGTGATAGAACGGTGTATAAGGTGGATACCACTGGAACGCCGGGAATCTTCTTAATTCCAGTTTTTGATGGGAAGACCATAATGGAGGGATCGAAGCACTCGGCCAGTACGACAGATGACCTTTCGTTTTGGAAGGACTGTTGGTCTGTACACCTTTGCTGTGACAGTCTTTTCCGTAGCTGAGTAAGTCAGGTTCGCATAATGAATGGGAAAACCTAAGAGGTGGGTTTACATAATTCAGCGAATTTTTGTGAGCCCCATCTGCCATATCTAAATGTGACTGGTTTGGCTGGGTGTGTGAGTTTGAGACCTTGCATTTATGACATGCACTAGATATCAGTCCATTATCAGGCATTCTTCTCCGCTTGCATTTCAATGTTTGTGACCCTCGAATTGAGTGGATAGAGTCTTTGGTGGTCAACAGAAGATAGGAAGGACTTGCTTGTCCTATTGACATTTGTGAAGATAAATGGATTCTTGCTTCTTCACTCAAAGGTCTGGTAAGTGAAGAGATCCTGTTTAAAGAGGACGTGTTTAAACGCGGTGCGCTTATTTGTCTGGTTTGTTTGGATTGCAGTATTGGTGTGCGTACCATTCCAGACTCGCTTGTGGAAAATCCCGCTCTGGAAGAAGCTTGCTTATCGGGTAAATTATACAGCCGTTTTTGCAGTTCAGCTGCATTTTCTAAGGAATTTCGGGTCGATTTGCCTATTTTACACTGCAATGCATACTCTGTTTTCGGGTGAGTGTTGCAGCTGGAATCTTTGTAAGAAAACCCACGTTTTTGTGGAGTGTTAAGCCGAAGACCATATTGTAAAACATGACTGGGCTGCTTAGCTCGTTCAGCAACATATTTAATCAGTCCATTAAAAATGGAACACTGTATCTCTGGAACGGAACTGGGCCCAGAAGACACTGTTGGGGGCAATATACATTCAGCCACATTTGAAGGAGGTCGGTCATTCAGGTGAACGTGGTCGTCTTCAGTAGTTATGCGACGAACGACAACATCTTCTGTTGGAGGTGCAGGCGGCGCCGAGATGAGTGATTCGGTTGTAAAGCTGGACTCCTCAAGATCCTTCTGGTCTTCCAGGCTGTGTGGGCGTTCGTGTTCACCTCGGCTCATATCCATTAGATTGACTGTTGAGGGGAAATGCTTCTTCAGGCGTTCAGTCAGGTCAGTCACAGAATTCATCTCCGAACTTGGAGTCCATGTAGTTGTCCGAGAAAATAGTGGTTTTCTGTTAGCATAATCCAAAGAAAATGTTCTACTTATTCCATCAAAGAACAGGCCTCCGGGATAGTTCATTACAGTTGTAGTTTCACTTAACAGATGACATCCGTTGCACGTGCTGACAGCACTGACGTTGGACTGTCACGTGGGATAACATTTCCGTATGTCCATCGATTTTCGGTGTTTGAAATGATATGATATGGCCTAATAATGCGCGTCGATTAGGTGGAAGGAAGTGAATACAAGTAAAATTCTGGATACGATGCTGAAATGTACTTGCTTGTGAATGGCTAACCAGTGTAACCCATTCTGCTAAAACCGAGTCTGATTCGCAGTCAGTCTGCATTCATTAAAACGTAATTGGGAATAGTCAGTTTCTTTGACTCACTTTGATACTCAGATCGAAGAAGATACGTGTGGAGTGACGGCGTTTCTGGCAAGTCCTACGGCCACAGCATATCCTTGCCACTGCCGGGAATAGAACTCCGGCCATGCTTTTATGAGGCAACCGTGTTTACCACTGCGCCATTGACCTCACATTAGGCACGACCGAATTATCATATGTGAACGCTCAACCACTTTCGCTTGTGAGTAATGATCAGGTTGCCCGATCGTCTCGAGAGGAGACACAGTTACTGCCTGTTAACTCCAATCGATAACCCCGCGATTAGGACTTCCTACACAGGTCGAAATCTCGATCTCATGAATCCCGCTAGCCGATATTTTAGATTACTGATCAGTGGTCGGGGATTTGGTTAATTTCAAGTTAATGATAAAGTGCCAAAGGTCCAGCTGTAAGCCATAGTGGGGACCTATCTACCCCAAAGTAGTTTTCGGTGCTTCAACATATTTGAACAGATTATGTAACAAAATTCTGAAACAATCTGAAAGATCAGTGTTGTCCACTCATTACCAAATGAGTAATCGATAAGGCAGACAATGAGCGGCAACACAAGGCTTACAACTGATCACATTCTTTGTTCCTCATGCCACGTAACTAGTGCAGTAGCTGTACTTGACTAAATAAATATAACCCCAACTGGCGAGTATTCACTTGACTATCCAGGTGGGTATGTAAAGCAAAGATTGCGCAGTGGCTGGTTGTCACAGTGAAGCGACAGCAGAACGGCTGATTATCTCAACACTGAAAACAACCTGTGATGGCACTGAGTTTGTCAGGGTTTTGACCAACTTCCTCAATGTGGTGTATACTATGAGTTTTTTTTTATAGATTTGACTGTTTTGTTACTTACCTCGAGAAGATGCATCTCACTTTTAGGAAACACGTTTTGTTGTCACGCAAGAGGCAGTTTCTCATACAAATTGTTGGGCAGTTGACCACCACACCATCAGCACGGATAAAACAACCTGTCTGCGTACTTTTCACGGAATCTTTGATGCAAGTTTGGGGCACTTTATTTCACGCACAGCGGAATACATGTTTCAGCTAGCATGCGCTTGCAGTGTTGTGATCGTCACTAACAGTGCGACCTAACCAACCTCAACTATATTACATTAGATTACAATTTGAAGATAGAAGTGACGTAGACAATATTCGAACTTCTTTTGACGTCAGAAAGTAGTTTAATCTCTTGTCATATCAGTCTGCAAGATCTAATCACTGGGAGTACTGTGGTTTCGTAGAAAATTTTAACAGACTTGACTGTTCAGCATGTTTATGAAGCTACTGTTTCTGTTGTCTCTATTGTTCAACCAAATGATGCACAATACAAGGATATTTCCATCATTGACTTAACAAATAAAATCAAAGGGGATATAAGTCAATCACGAGCGCACCACGACGTTAAAAGAAGATCATTTTATGTGTGCAGTTCAAGCCGAGACTAGTTGGTCCTCAACACTCTAGCCCACAGCCATGGAAGTCGAGCGTCATGTAACTCAGGGTGGTTGTCGTTGTCAACTTGCTGTCTGTTAGCCATTGGTGATATAATAACATCAAGTCACCAGCTCGCAGCAGCAGCAGCAGCGCAGCAACCAAGCGCCAGGCCAGCAGCAGCAGCAGCCAGCAGCAGCAGCAGCAGCAGCAGCAGCAGCAGCAGCAGCAGCAGCAGCAGCAGCAGCAGCAGCAGCAGCAGCAGCAGCAGCAGCAGCAGCAGCAGCAGCAGCAGCAGCAGCAGCAGCAGCAGCAGCAGCAGCAGCAGCAGCAGCAGCAGCAGCAGCAGCAGCAGCAGCAGCAGCAGCAGCAGCAGCAGCAGCAGCAGCAGCAGCAGCAGCAGCAGCAGCAGCAGCAGCAGCAGCAGCAGCAGCAGCAGCAGCAGCAGCAGCAGCAGCAGCAGCAGCAGCAGCAGCAGCAGCAGCAGCAGCAGCAGCAGCAGCAGCAGCAGCAGCAGCAGCAGCAGCAGCACAGCAGCAGCAGCAGCAGCAGCAGCAGCAGCAGCAGCAGCAGCAGCAGCAGCAGCAGCAGCAGCAGCAGCAGCAGCAGCAGCAGCAGCAGCAGCAGCAGCAGCAGCAGCAGCAGCAGCAGCAGCAGCAGCAGCAGCAGCAGCAGCAGCAGCAGCAGCAGCAGCAGCAGCAGCAGCAGCAGCAGCAGCAGCAGCAGCAGCAGCAGCAGCAGCAGCAGCAGCAGCAACAACAACAACAACAACAACAACAACGGAAGCATCTTCAGCGATTCACATTGGTGATTATATATCATACAACGGTAACATACAAGCCGGCCGTCTTTACTCTGATTGTCCGTTACACTTGCGGACCAACTTTGGGGCAACGTGGAGACACCGGGGGACAGCGTTCTTCCGAAGGAGGGGTTCCAACAACAATCCTGTAAAAGGAAACAATACACAAACATGAGCCAAAGGCCCAGTAAGCCATGCACACGACTTACACAAACGAAAACAAAAACTGCGTCAACGGCGTTGCAACACACTCTGTCACACAATTCAAATTCAACCTATGCGCACTTGCTGGCTTCGACTGCACGTTACACAACCATGAAGGGAAAAACGAGTCCTGGCTCGGAAATAGAAGAAAAGGAAGGGATGCAGCCTATTTGCTAACACAACACGCATAAACTCGATCACTTAACAACAAGGTGTCTACAGCTTACAAACGAAAGGGGGAGCTGTAAGTGAAAACAAGGTGTTATCCCCAAATCATCTTCGTTGAAGTGCCTGCAGCCCCGAATCTCTAATAGCACATAGTTTGCAGACAGCTTATCCCGACGGAAGCAATTTCCATGCCACCTAGCCCGAGTGATCGCCATTTCCCCTGGTGTCTTTGGCCGTCAATCCTCTGATTGACGAAGGTCCCAGCCATGAAAAATAATCAGAATCTTCAGAAGATGACCGACAGACAGCTTTCCTCTTTCCTCTAAAATCATACTTCCTCTAAAATCATAAAACAGTCGAACTACTTATTAGTAATACATTCCTCTACACTAAAAAATAATTCGTTATGCACCTCGCATCTTATCCCAGGCGGTCACGCCGCCGGATTAATTGTTTGGCGCAGCAGGTGATCAGCTGGTATCACCCGACACCTGGCCTAAACACTTATGTCTGTGCACACTTAAGGTGTGAGATAATAAAAGCATGTAACGATTGCCAACATCCACTCCCTCCATAAAGACAGCGTTGCATGTCCAATGGAGTCATCCGATGCAAACTATCGAACGCAGACATTTACTGGCGGGTAACTGAAGACGGCATATATACATACCCATATATACATACCAGAGGGGTTCGGAAACCGCTTAGAACTAACAAACCACGGAACTGAGTCACACACTTTGAACGCGCTAATAGTTGAATGTCAAAACATCCGACAAATTTCAACCTATGAAACAACCAGAGTCGTCAGATATGACCCATATTATTTCCAAACGTTTCTTGTATCATTGAATGCAGGTCAAATGGTTAGCCAGCTGCCAATCGATCTGCAAACATTATTCGATTGTGTTACATCACTTATAAGGTGACAGGTAGATGACACGAAAAATACCCAGCCTAGATTCGCAAACCTGTTTTCTTATGTGTTACAATAACCCTCACAGATGACTGACTAATCCCCTTTTCAACTGGCATAAAAACCAATATTCGGAGGTTTTTGTGACGATTTATGTTTTCATAATTAGTGGAGGTAAACAACATGTGTAAATGCGTCATCACTCTAGTCGAGCTCATTAAGAGAATTGATCTCAACATCGTTACTCAGCTCTGCGAACTCAAGATAGCCGCAAAAAAATACAAAACGAGATTTAACGGGAATAGCTACAACACATGGATAGTAACGCATTGCTTACATTATAAAATAGTTATTTCTTTGTATGATCGCCAACCACAAATTCCGCACGGTGGCTTCTTCAGGTACAACAAATAACGTTGGTTTTATTTTGAGAACTGGATTTTGGACGTCATTCTCATTTATCCCGTTAAATCGATGTGTTGAAACGTGAGATACGAGAAAAATAGTTCTCTTGTAGTGGTTACAAAATTATCTCACCAGGTCAAGCGTAAACTTCTGTTGGTTAACTTTAAAATCCAATACCTTTTTATTACAAACGTATGCGTTCGAACTGCTACAAGGGGTACACTTTCCCAAACAGTCACTGACCACCGTTGGGATAGGCATCGTCTGTCTTACATCCATGACCTTTTGTCTGCATTGTCGACCACAGGTTTATTTGTATTGCAGAACAAAACTGTTCATTGTTTTCCTAGAAAGCGTATGTTCATTTTGATGTAAAGTAGAAAGCTGACCATCCGACCTACTTCAATGGAACTCGTATTTGTAAAGATCAAATGGTTCTGCTTTTGCCTTCGTCGAGCCTGTTTTGCGACTCAAAAGTAGCGTGCAGTTGCTGAACACGTGTGCTAAGAATGAACGGGTAAGATGGTCATTTGTAACGTTGTAACCTTCAGACTCAACAGACTCAACACTGTGTTTACTACCATAATCTTACTATCCATTAACTTCATTAATTATAGCTCGTATGTTTCTGGTTTGTTCAGCATAAGTATAGTTAGTCATGTTCCGTTTCTCGGTAACATTATTGGCTGATTGATGGTGAAGGACAAATGAGAATCGAAAACGGCTGTATGTTGTGAAGTGAATACTTTGAAAGGACTTCTTATCTGAATGAACCGGTAAGTTTGCCTTCGTTTGCTGCGATTGATCTGATTATCGAAGCGGAAACGTTGCTGAACCGTACAGAACAGATTTCGTGGAACAGCTTGCCGGAACAACGAAACTGAGAACATTTTGCTCGAGAGGTACTTATGAGAATAGCTTCCTCCATACAGTCGTCAAACAATCTGTAAACACAAAAACACCTCAAGCTCCTTCGAAGGAACCCTGAATCTAGTGTTTAGAATGATTTCTGATAGTTGAGAGCATAAGTTCAATGATAAAAAACAAAAAATTTCCATATGTACTGGGGTTCAAACGAGATTATTGTTTTAGACTAGGACTAACAGTGAATGGCTTCATTGTGGGTGCCCAACCGATGTGTAATTACGTTTCCGTCTTTTTCAGCTTCAGCCAAACTTCACATATATATGGAGCAGTGGGCCTATCTTATTTACGTAAAGGTGGCCCAATATCCGTTGTTCTTGACCAACGCTTCGAGAATCCAATTTTCTTAACGGCATCCGTACTAATAATGTTGATTCAATTGTCTGTGTGACCACCTTGGATTGCACTGACTGGATAAGGAGCAAATCAGTGTAGTCATCAGGGCTGTATGCAAATGATGTAGTAAACTCATTCTCTCGATCGTCTTACGTGCAGCCATCTTGAAGGTGGGACATGTAACAGTCGTGAGGCAAATCAAACAGCACGCCTAACAAGTTGTGTGCTTTACTTCCACTTCCAGATTTCACTGCAGCGATCTACTTGGACCAGACTGAAGAAGCAACATCGAAACAGATCAGCAAATGATTATAATATACTTGTTTTTGGCGACTTGTTCATACGTAAATGCTTCCTGTTTACACGTGCTGTTAAGTAATCTCTTTCTACGACTTCGTATGGTTAGATGGTTGCGAATACGCCTGCCAGCTCACTTGTTCTGCGACTAGCACTCGTGATATCCTCTTGAGTAGATTGTTGATCTGCCTCTTTCATCGTGTATTGTTGTAGAGGTTAAGTTAATCTTCCTTTTGAAAGCTTCAGCTTCAGGATGAACAAAACAAATTGTTGTATTGGTTTTCTCACACCGTACTGCTCGTTTATTTAATCCAACCACGTTCGTTCGTTACATCTGCAATCTTGGTCATACATATACCTGTGGTTGTTCTGGAATGGGGTGGGGTGGGGTAAACACATTCACCTGGCTCTAGCATCGGATCTGTTGATGCAATTTGTTTCAAAGATTAGGGATATGTACATGTTATGTAAACAGGAAAGGTCAACAAACGACAGAACTTCCGGAGCAAATGACAGCCATCTGTGGCCGTCCAATGGAACATTGGCATTCATTCAGCCTGCTGGT
>LOND01000005.1:478582-500845 GCA_014220965.1 Paragonimus kellicotti
AACCCGAACTTGTGGGCCCTGGGGTGACTAATTCTATATATCTATGTGTGTGTGTGTATGTATATATGGATATTTATCCATCTAACTGACGTTGATCCCATTGAGGCATGTTGTCCTCAGTTCGATTCAATTTGCCGGACGGCACCGATCTGTTCTGCTGCTATACACGTCATCGCAACTGTAAGTGAATTGACAGAATACATGTCAGAGAACATTTCAGTGGGTCAAGAGTGAACCTGTAACTACTTAACAGGCAAAAAAGTTAGAAAGGACGAGACCGGTCATTCGGGTGTCGGTTTCAGAGTTAACATCAAGAATCATTGCGAAAAAAGACCACTATCTGATGGGGTGTGAGGTAGCGGATCTGAAATGTTTGCGCGCTTTTGATCGCTAGGGGGCGTGGCCATTCGGTAAGGCTTTAGTTCCGAACTTTGGATTTTAGTGCCGGGACAGAGTTCCGGAGCAATCAATACGAATCCACTCTTATGACGGAAAGTTGACCCTATGCGCATGCAGTTACTTGAAAAAACACTGCACTGCTTTCTGCTGAGAAAGACAACTATGCGTCAAACATTGTCTCTTCGGCTGGTTTCGACAATCTATCTGCTTTCATCGAGGCTCTTGCGAATATATTTGCTACTGCCATGCATGTGTACTGTTGAAATATTCAAAATATTTTCACAATGTGGTTGGCTGTCGTAATGTGACTTGAATTGTCTCCCAGATTTTGAAGATCACACTCACTAGACGTGTGAGTCATAGACATGTCTAACAACTTGTAATTATCACTAACGATGGAGAACCTGAATCGTGTGATGTTCACACTTTATTTACTCCCTTCAGTCACGATCGTAAAACCTTAGACTATATAGGACATGTTGATAACAATAGTAGAAACGGTCAACGATTGGGACCTACATGAAGCGAGGACTGTCATCAGCTCCAAGTCAGACAAATCGTAACAGTCAACAGTTTGCGTGTACACAGGACCGGACAGCGACTAATGATTAACACTGCCCCAGAGAATATAAGTAGCTTTTTAGTCTGGTCGCGTGATAACACATGAAACGAGTTGACGCGATTAACAGTGTAATCTGTTTGTATGTTGTGCTCTGCAATAGATGGGGCGAGATTTCAGCTCAGTCTTCCTGTTGCCAGTGTAAGCTTTTTGATCCGCATTTCGAATTTTGGTGCCGGAACATGTTTCCGGGTCATATAGTAGGTTGTTTGGTTGTACTTCTGTTGGCCGCACGATTACACCCGTAAATTTAGATTTACTTGTAATGGTTGAGTTTGTAATAAATTTATCGACGCCATTTAGTAATTAATAGTTGTATGGTCGTTGTGAATCTCTCGAGAGATTTTTTTACAAACGTGCTAATGTAAACTTGAATGAAAATGTGAAGAATATGCATCTGTTGATTTACCGATTGATAAAGCTTTTGGTGCGTTCAAGGCCATTTACTGGGGTGATAAGAGAGCTTTTGACAAAAACGGACTTAATGCTTACTATCCAACAGCGTACAATTTGCAACCGTTCTTTGCAACGATTGCTACTGTAAGTTCCTCACCTCGTCGCATAGCTTATTATCAAGTTTACTGTCGTAGATGCGATCAGCTGAGGAGTTCGACCTGGGCTACGTGTAAGAGAATACAGAACTTTGATCCTTTTACCAAACATTCTGCAGACGTTGGCGGGAACGAATCTCAGTATCTCGGCAAAACCTCTCTGATCTCGGATACCACTCTATAGGTCGGTAAACGCTATCGCTTGCTAAATACGTGATCATTTGTTGAGGGCTGTCCACGTTACATCAACTAACTCCCCGACTAATTACCTGTAAATTGGCAATCAACTCGGCAAACTAGGTAAAGTCTATGTCTTCAGCCTGACAGATAACTCCTAACCATAGGATGAACAAGTGGAGCGAACATGGTGGCCAATGTGTAGCTTCTCGAGGTGCTATGACGTCATAATCATTAGGCAAAAGCAAATTTGTCTAACTGCCTAGCTATACTAATTCTGTAGTTTGGTATACCATCATTACAGCTATTAACAACAATGTTCCGTCGTCAGAACATAAACCGGAGCTCAGTTCCCGGTCATGACAAAAATATGAATTATTGACAAACAATTCCGAGAGTAAACTTCGGGTCACGATCTTATCGAAAAAAGGTGATTAAACTTTATCTGGATTTGAAAGCTGCAATCAATCTTGACTGTATTCAACCAAGTCCACAGCTACTCATCGTTAAGACTCATACTAATCTAATATCATAATTGAACTTACCAAGAATGAAGATGAATTTTTTGGCCAAAGTGTCTGTTGGAGCTTACTGGTATTAAAATGTTTCGTGTATTAAGTGGCAAAATATATGTAACCGGAAAGACGCAACAACAGAAGATGCGTATGAGTACCTGGTTCAATTTCACAATTACCTAACCCTTTCGAAAGCAACAATGAGTAAACAGGCTGCTGTTTTAATGCGAGATAGTTCTTCGATTAAAGGTGTGCCACTCTCCAATCAGCTCGTGAGGGTTACGGTTTGTGAAAATTCTGATATCTACAAAATAAGACGGACTGAGTGCAGTTCAGTAACAAATTGCTGTGAGCGTACCGGAATCATCCGGAGTACGCTGATTGGTGGACTCTGATAGCAAATGAAACTCGCCTTTATAGGTGTGAACATGAGCCCAAGTAAGCGTTTATCCAGTAATGGTACTGTCGATCCCATCAGTGAAAACTTGCAACCCACACGACTGCTTTTTGGAACTTCCCAGATGATTTGCTAGTTCACTAACTGCTACATAAAACTACATCCTACCTCAACCTTGTACGGACATCCGTTTCTCTGCACATCTTATTTAGCTACATACACGTACAGTTGCAAGATACACATATTTAAAAGCATGTCATTCCTTGTCAGTCAGCAAGTTCAGACCGATGTAATAATTTGTGATTTGTTGGTTTGCCCCGTGTCCGATTACTGCAGTGTGAGTCTGTGCTTCTAGTTAATCTGAATTCCCAGCGGTGTTCAATTTAGTAAGATACCGGTTTCATCTTGGTTTTCCCGACCGAAAAAGCTACCGAAATTTTCAGTGGACGTAAAATGGTTGATGGTTAAACTTACCCGCTAGGCTCACTGAAAGTGAATATCGGTTTGATGTGTAAGATCGGGAGAATAGAATTAACGAGCACATGGTTTCAGGGTGAGCGTTACTGATCAAGAAGTTCTGTTGTATTGGGGCATATAATTGCCATAACATGTGAAGTCTGCTAGGGTTAGGCTAAATGACCGAGATAGTAATGGTAGTAATCTTGAACGAAAAAAACTAAGGGTGTCACAGTCCAAGTTTATGAATAATCATCAAACAGAAGGCCTCATAGCACTGTCAGAGGTCCAGCGGATTCTGCTGACTGTGCTGTTGCGGGCTCCTATGGAAGCAAATTCCAGGTGGCCCAAAGATAGGGAAAGAAATGGTCGCCTGCCTGGATGGTTGCTGAGCCTTATAATCAGTTCGTATGGATAACCTTGGAAGTTCACAATGTCCCATTCATGTGGTTGGGCCCACTAAGTAGTGACATCATGGTTTGACTTTCTCTTAGGCGTCTGCGACCGTACAAAACAAATTCAATGTTGCCATGACCGCATCGTACGAATTGGCGTTCGGACTTTCTAACCTCTAAGTAGCTGGCTGTTACAGAACCTCGAGTAAGACTATCTTCGTTGTCAGGTGGGAGTCACATGCCTAGACGCTAGCCTCCAGCAGTAGTGGTCATGCGAGTATGCTTTAGGGACTGGCAAAACAATTGAGTGAATTACTTCACGATGTTCTGTTAAGCGCACCTAATTGGCCGTTAAATTTTTTGCTTAACATGTTTCAACTGAATTTGATCGTTATCACTGTGTCCAGACCCCTAACTGCAATTAGCATGGCTAATATGACGAGCCAGAGGATAGGATACACATCAATTCAGGGTTCGCAGTGTTGCCTAACTAGACAGCATCCAGGTCATTTTAGAAGGTAGGTATGTTTCTCCAGACTCACAGTGCTTACCATACTTTCGTATCGTATGTCTTTTATGAGTGTTAAATAACTGACAGTGACCAGTGAGAGGTAATTTACGAAGACAGCTTTGCACTGAGGCTCATGAACAGGTTTTCATTGTTTCGTACGACGTACGTTCAATTTGTCCGGCAGCTTTATGTGTTTATTAGTCAGAAAGATCCCAAGGTTATACAGACAAATTCGCGGTTGTTGTCATTCATTAAATAGACGCATGTGATGGACTTCAACCACCATACGTCAATAAGCAATCACCGACTGTTGAAGTTATAATAAATCACTTCATCTGTGAGTTATTTTTACCATTTGTTTCGGATTCATTTGGCTGCACAGATAGACATGTGCTTTGATGGATCTTAAACAATGAACACTTCTCACGTTACCACAAACAAAAGAACGAAGATTTGCTCCATAGATGGCTGGGCATTCAGCAAGTAGACATATCGGTTATAAAAACTGTACAACAATAACAGATTTGGAAAATTTTAAGTCCACATCGAGTCAAAATAGAACATTACATAGAGGACTGCTGATAAACCGTTCTTTTAACCTTGTAGTTTAGTTTTGTTAGACAAATGATGTATTCCAAATGACTAAACTGAAGCTGGTACTTCATTACAAAAGTACTCGTAAACATCGTAATTCGCGGCCAAGTGTTCTTTAAATATGTATTCGTTTTGTATTAGTTGCAAAGAACATATTCTAAATGATTGTAGTAATGCCATTGCCCCATTAAAATAGTACTGGTGGTTATCGTGGTTGTGTCATTCCGTGAGACAGGTTTGTAAAGGTTTCAGCCAGTTACCGCCCTCTACTGAGCCAAGTTCTCCAATAGGGTGTTAGGTGGTGTGTCGTGTCAAACTTAGCTTTCAAGGATTTAATCAACTGGCAGCTTGAGCTAGGCAGTGTTTATTTACTCAGCGCTGTGTGATCAGGGAGAAATACACGAAAGTTTTTTCCGTTTTGTGACATTTTCATGGTTTTATTAAGGCAAATAAAGAATCTGGCTAAACATCAGGAATACTGTTGCTAGTGTTATCCTGATTAAATATCCTCAAGAAACGTAGCTTTAAAGAACTGGTGTGCGTTGTTGACGTAAGCAAGGTAGTCTCTCGTTTTCTTTGCTTGTACACACTTAAGAAAGTGACAACGACTTACGGGATAAAGAAGCTCCACTATTCGTGTAATCATAGGCCTTTAATATAAAGTTGCTAATTTATTCATAGTAGATCTCTTACTATGTCTAACGGATGGCTTAAATGTGGTGAAAGTGCGCTGAAGCATAGGGAGCATTTTCACATAAGTTTTCTTACGATTTTGAGATTTCTTAAATCCAAAGGAAAGAAACTGATCGCTGGTAGAATGAAAATCAACTGTATTCGGGATTTACGGAAGAATTTTCGCTGCGTTGCGTTTCTGCCCTTATGGTTCATGAGCGGTGACTCCTTGACGCAGTCTACCTTAAAACAAACAAAGATGTCGAAAAGTTGTTTTAACTTATGAGTGTTGGAAAAAATGGTTAGGGAATCCCATTTTTTGTTCAAAACCGCTTCATTCCCCGAAGAAGACGATTTTGTCTAATCAGAATGAACAGAAATTCCCAGAACTATCCAGAGGCAACCTTCGTTTTTCTGTTCTACCTGTCCGACCTTTATTCCGCTATGCTCATTGGTGGCTTATTAACCTTAACTACTATTTTTGGTAACTATCCTTCGACCTTCTGATTCGAGAACGTTTGTGGGTCGTTATGCACCACATGAATATCTTGTGATTGTCTCCTTGTGATATACGTTTTCGGGGCGGAATAAAATCCTTTAGTTTGACTTAGGAGCAGTTAATGAGGGCAGTCGCATTATTCTCGGACCCGAGACTTTCCGTTTTCTTTATTACAGGGGGAAGAATTTGATTTTCATCAAATGCATTACTAGTCTGTGAAAGAATCAGTGTATTTTTGAGTGTATACAAGAAAAGTAAACAATTTCCCAATGTTAGCCCTCCTCAACATAAAAGTAGTAAGCAATTTACCTCGACTTTATTCTGTTACCTGTTTGAAGAATAATACCATTTGATTGCCTTCTGTTATCTATACTTTCACGAACATTACAAAAGCGTATTTTCGCATCCTTCGTTTACTTTCGCCTTTCACACAGCATGACCATATCGGTCGAATTAACAACGGACGATTGCTGCCACATCGAATACTCTAAACATTTGTTATGTACCCTAGTTTGTTGCGAAACACTTCATGATCTTGATAAATTATTACTCCGGCTGTCGTACTGAAGTGGAAATTCCTGTAACCAGCTTGCGGATTGTATTGTTGTTTATCACTTTGTGATATGCACAAATTTTGTCTGCAATCTTCTTTCTGGTATGACCCTGTCTCTGTTTTCAGACCGCTTTAGATACAATTCCATAACTTCAGCCAGGTACCAGTGCAAACATTCGTTTGCATTCTCATGTTAATTTTCATTTGATTTGGGCGGCCCCCTTACTTTTGAATTAACCAAAGCTACTGAATCAACCGTTTTTTTAAACTTATGGTGACTACCTATTCACAAAATTGACCAGGAATATTGTTCTGATTGATAGTATTGTCTGGCACGCTGAACAAACCGTCCTCCATTTTTTGAGTACATAACTGTCTGCATTGAGTTTCGGAGATTTCGATTATCTCAGGTTAAGCATCAACCATATTCGATCACAGTTGTTGCGTTCAGATAAACCTTTCGGCCTGCCCACTTCCTAAGCGTTGTGACCGCAAAGACGCTTGGCCTGCAAATTCGTTTATTGCACGAACTCCCGTACAGGTCATGTTAAACATGGGACCACAAACGTGTACACTCATTTGCACGGCTGACGTGCATTCACATACATTGGGTGGCAGTACGTTGTCATTCGCCCTGGTGGCACTTCTCCCATAGCGCGTACACACTATTCCAATAGTCTCTTCTGGTCCGTCGTCTTCCTGGCGTTGGGGCTTGCCCTTTGTTCCCGAATGTCGCTTGTGAGTAGTATACTACTCACAACGAAACTGCCTGTTATACAACAGTATCCACAGTGGAGCATAGTTTTGAACTCGAGTTCCACAGCGCCAGTAACCTCACCCTAGGCGTGGCCACCAAGTGATTCCTTACGAAATGGGCTGGCCGAAAGGCTTACCTGAATGCAATGACTGTGATCGAATACTGGTGATTTCCAATCTGACATAACTGTCTATTAGAGAGAAAACTTACCATCGGGTGGCAGAAATCTTCGTACTGATTTGATATAACGAAAGCTATGTGGTAATCAAAAGAATTCATTAATTGGCGCGAATGATGTTCGTTATATGGGAATAAAAATTCTTGAGTATCCCTCAGTAATAAATAAACACTGTTCAGCAGTTCAACCAAAATTAAGGCTTACAATTTTCCTGAGAATCCCAGGCCGCCGGTTTTCGAATTAAATTATCTCGTATGCGGACGATCGGGAATCCTGAACCTCACTCACGAGTGACTGTGGCTAACAGAATCACTGACCGATACTCTACAGATCAGTGGGTAACACACGCTATTTATTCTGATATGCAGCAGCGCTGTTTCTTCAAAATGTTAGACAGTGATGATATCAGTAAAGACCCTTGGATTGGAACCATCATTTCCAGAATCTTACTTGTCAGACTTAGTAAAAATGAGTCTAAGAGTCACTGTGTCCCGAATGGTTATCCCTGCAGAATCATGTATAATAAATCGAACCGGAAGTAAAGAAGGCTCCTCGCTTACGGGGCAAACAATCTGGGTCTGTCAAATTCCTTTGTTCACACCAACATTCGTGTAGCTGCAATGTTTAGCTACGTGACGAGGGCCAATCAACAACTAGCTGCTTTTATGCACAGCATGATCTCAAATGCTTAGGAGCGCAAATAAAGCTTCCGTGGATAAACTGGGATATGACGCAAGTTACTAAGCGCATTAACCTTACAAGACACGGTCAAATTTTGTACGTTTTCTATGAATTCCTGAAATAATCGGAAACGCAACCCCTACGTTTCCGAAGTGTTAGCTAGTGGATGCCACAATCCCAGCTCTATATAGAGAAAACCGATTTGTGTTATCACTGCGGCTATCTTTTCAATCTATCTTATCCATTTCTGTCCGTTATACAGTAGTTACATGTGCACCTGTGGTGATGTGAAAGGTTACTCCGGACAGCATTAATTGGCTTGTGCCTACTCAATGTCTTAGTCAGGCTCATTAGTAGAGATAACTTTTTTAATTTTCCATCTGTTTTACTCACGACACTGCTTTTCGTATGATGATGGCCCTCCGTTTACAGATTGACTGCAAAAGATAAGTATACTGATGAGATTCGTTCGAATTGTTTGCAACTAGTCATTCAGGTTAACGCCAATAATGAAAATTGAGTTCTCTAGTTTTGACATTATGAACACTCCATGGACTGTTATTTCCAGTTTACTGGCTCTTACAAATATAAGGGTATGGTTTCGGCCAGATTCTGATCCATAACGTGATTGCACATTGCGATACGCTTTGCTTGTTTTTGCAACACTCTGTTACTGGTGAGGAAGACTTTTTCGTTGTCACCTGACAGACAAGTCCCGGAGAAACGGACAGAATTTAAGACCGATCCAGTTAGAATTTTGTGGTAAGATAAGGCAGCCTACCATACGATCCAATGATGCCATATGCCTGAATCAATCACACTTCTGTCCATCCAATAGCTTGCTTGGAGTAACGTTCGACAGGAATTACTGTCGAAAAAATACTGTTCCTAGTGGTATCTACAGAACTGAGAAACAAAAGTATCTTCATTGAAACTGTCATCACCCTTCACGTTTGACAGCTCAGGTGAAAATTGACAACTTGCTAACAAAACAGTCTGGACTGAGTAAATACAGAGGAACGGAGGACCAGCTTGTCAAAAGTGACATGTTCTGACCACTGGGTTATCAGTTCTAGGCAGCTCTACGGTCGATTTTCAAGAACGCCAGTTTACGTGGGGGAAAGTGACTATGAAAGAATGCAGCAAGAAAATTGAGTGGATGAGGTAGTGATGAACCGGAAAATCTTTTTCACGTATACAACATGAAAATGAAAAAATTCAGAGTTAATCCGATGGAATCAGTTAAAAATCAAACAATTTACGTATAAAGTTAATACGCATTTCATGACGACTAAGTCCATAGTTTTGAGCTGGCTGAAGGTCAACTCACCCAGATCGTTGTTTTCAAGCCAACTGATCTTGAACAAGCCGCCTTAAACTACATTTGTCCGCGGGACATTGTGCGGCTTAGCTCACCTGAGAGAAGCAACTCCCGTGGAACTGCAGTTATGATTGTCATCCATAGTATTTATAAAACTAATTGGCGCTATTACATAGATTTGCAAATTTTGAAGGGATATCCCTTTGACGTTTAATTGCTTTTATTTTGGTTCAGGAAACTGGTATAAAGCACTCCACTAAAGGATATTCACAGCACTGGGTACAAAAACTTATAAGCATCTCTGCACGTGGTTTGTTTGAATGCGGATTCAAACGATGCTGAGAAGTAGCGGATCAGAATGCAAACGAGGTTCAAACAGATGATCATTGGTGTTCATGTCACACAACTGTTTGCGCAACTCCAGCGGGATAGCGTTGGGTAGGCTCTCGGTGGCACATGTCACGCACAACACTATATTTAGATTGTGTGCTTATCTATAGTCTCAGTCATTCTCCGGAGGACTGGTCCTTAGGATGAACTGTCCTAACAGAAATTTCCCTTGGAATAAACAGAAACTGAGAGGAGCTGTCCCGGACTAAATGAACCCAAAAAAACACGGTGAAAGTGAAGTATCTTTAAACAAATGAGATCAGGGTATCGCATCCGCAGGAAGTTAAACACATTTGTTAGTGAACAAATGATTGAATAAGCTTTGATGAACTCGAACTTGCCAAAGTGTGTGTAGATCATTTTGTCGTTTGCTTTTATGTTTGTAGAGCTGATAGCTGAAGTTCCATTGGCTTCTGCTCACTTATACAACTACCACAAGCTTTTCCACCCCAGGAAATCCACGGTTTCTTCATTTTGTCACTGATTATAGTGGACACGTTCCAGCGTCGACTTGTGTGTAAACAGTAGATCTTGTAATTTGCCGAGCTAACTAGTGTATTTGTTTTTTTTTAGAAAAAAATGAAACTTTATAATTAACTCATATAGGTGATAAGGAATCACTCAATGAAGTAACTTTTGTACACAAGTATGTTGTAAACCGATAGGCCTTTTACAAAATGACCACGGGTGATTCCTTTTCATTTGTTGAATTCACTATTGCTGGATGTTTGGGTTTTGTATTTCTACAGACAGAACTTAGTACTACTCGATCACAGCCTTAACGTTCATCCTTTCAGTTAACCCTAACAATAAGCAGATTCTATAATGAAAAGCTACGGTGGGTCAACATCTCGTTAACCAGTGAACCATACAGTTCGCAAGGAATTACAATGCTTTGTAAGGGTTACAATAAATTGCCGAAATTCACATCCGTTTCAATAGACTAAAATATTCGTCGAACGGAGTAACTCCAGTTTTACTTTAGGTAAAATGCATGTTTGAATACCATGCTATTCATTCTTGTCAGTTACGTAACCAGCTGATAACTAAACAGATCGCTTCTGGAGGTGTACGGACAGAATGAAAGAGTTAGACTAGTCAGCAGTCGTCATTCTATATTAGAGACATGCGGTGAATATGATTAAAGATTGGTACTCATAGCGAGGATGAACTGCAGACAACCAAGTCAGTAAATGGTCCAGGATTTAATGTATGCAGTAATCAGCCAGCGAACTAAACCAACTGCGCGTAGTCAATAAATACGAATTGAGTTCATGTTTACAAACTAAACCAGGCATTATAATAATTCAACAGGAAAAGAAAAAGAATAATGACGATAGAATATTGAAGATAAGAAGAGATAAATAATACACTCATAAGCAACATGCTACCAAGTTGTTACCAAGTGGAATGCCATCTGCGTTTCACTGTGCACATTTGCTCTCTTGAAGATGACAAATCGGAAGATGTAAGAATGCTTTCATGTGAACCTTAACAAACACTAAGGAATGCCTTCGTCAGATCTACCGTGTGGCTTGATTCAAGCATTTGCTTCTTCATTGCACTCTGATGTGTTCCTTTTACCGTTTTTCAGAAACGACTTTCAGATACATTTCAAGAGTTGAGTACCTATCGCCTTCACTGCATGACCTATCCGCTGCGATTAACATCTACAGGCGTATTCGTATACAACATTTGAGATAATGATCGTTTGACCTGGATTTCTGCTCAAAGTTGAAGACAGGCAAGTGATTGGCTTGAGCTGTGGAGTTTTCACAGTTACTTTAAACGATGTTATGCTCAAAAAATGTACCTGGTAGCTTGACGATTTATTTGTCCTATTCAAAAGACTTATTTCGGAAGCCTTTTGTGGGATTATTTCACAGTTTTTTTTAGTATAATGTGCGGTGGAAACACGGATGCGAAAATTCGGATAGAAAAATTCATGCGTGCACACACAACACAATCACATCAGTTTCCAATAAACCTAGTTAACAGACTTACACGCGCACTGCTTTCACGCGTGAGAAATTTGCCACCCATTGTGGTTTTGCAAGCAAGTTTAATAATAACTGATAACTGTAAGCTACAAATCCCCAGTTTTTGAAAATGTCTAACTTTGTTAGCTCGATTGTTGTGATTTCCGTCTTTATTACCCGAATTGTTTTTTTGACAAATTAACGAACTAAATTATGATCTTACGCACAAATATCCGTGATGAATTATGCGATGCATAGTAGTTACAGTATTCTGCAATAAAGTTCCAACAGCTGGCTAGTTTAAAGGAAGCCAAAAGTTTAATTAATGACTAAGCACGAGATAGGGTGGAAGCAAGCTCAGCTTGCGAACAGTTGGAGTAAAACTAACCTATTTTCAGTAAGTAAGCAATACTTATTCATTAATGTCCAATTTGAAGGAGTTTGATAAATGTGAAAACCTCCACGAACCTGAAAAATGCAGTTGAGAAAACCTACTCGCAGTGAGATGTGACATTCCCTCTGACTTCCGTCATCATTTTACCAAACGAAGTTTGACTGCCATATTCTACAGCCAACTGGCGTGTACGCATACGGCTGCTGATGCCAAAAGTTTTAAACTGGTTGCACTTTCAGGAAATGATCTGTGTAGATGCGCGAACATTACTCGGTATGGTCAAGCATCAGTTCAAATGAGTCATTTTCAAGAACAGTTGTTGAGACCGTGAGTGAATCCGAATTTTCCGCCAAAAAGAAGGGCGTTTTACGGAACAAAGACAATAAGATGTAGCTGCTCCCCGAATGCTGAGCTTCACTGAATCCGCTGGCATTCGCTTACGTAAAACCGACTCTTGTTGTTGGAATGAGGCATTGCGAACAGTGAAACTGTTCCTGTTTGCTCTCCACGGAATTCAGAACGCTAGCCAGCGCCTGACTGTGTCAACAATCACATAATCCACTATTTTCCTGTATGGCACAAGGTTCAAATCTACTTCAATAACCCTTTTTTTACAGATATGTGTATCATATATATAGCAGGCGTAGTCGAGTAAATCAATCAAGAACACGTATCACTCGCTAGAATGTAGTTTTCATGAACTTTACAGGTTATTTTGGGTCCGTCATCTTCGGAGTATTTCACCTAATTCTGTGTAAAGCAATAAGGAGCTTTCGAAAACGAGTGTAATTACTAAGGTCCACAAAAATATAATGTTAGAGTTGTTATAGTGATCGTGTTTAATGTGGTTTTACAAAATTTATAAAAACCTAGTGATTTTGAAACTGAAAGCGCATTTTTACTGTATTTTTGTTTAGCGATTTCATATTATTGCCGCGTATTTGTTGTTTACTTTGAGCCTTTTGTCACCTGTTTAGTTGCAAATGTAATTACCGACGAGTATTGCATTAGCATTGTTACTAAGTGCATATTAATGTGGTTTTACAAAGTTTATAAAAACCTAGTGATTTTGAAACTAAAAGCGCATTTTTACTGTATTTTTGTTTAGCGATTTCATATTATTGCCGCGTATTTGTTGTTTACTTTGAGCCTTTTGTCACCTGTTTATTTGCAAATGTAATTACCGACGAGTATTGCATTAGCATTGTTACTAAGTGCATATTGAACTACTTCACTGCAGCCGGTTTCATAACAAACGTAGATAGAAACCATTGTGAGAAAAATGTGTGGAATTATAAATTGGGTATGACATCCATCAGACAGCATTATTTTGCATTCTCTCCATTTTTATGCCAGTCAGCTAGTCTTGCGTTCATACTCGCTAATGAGCAACGCTTGTGAGTAATGCGGCTAGAATGTTTACCAGAGTGTGACAAATGAGATTAGTTATGAGTGATGTTCAGTTTGTTTAAACTAATGTCTACTACTGCTCATCAGTAAAATAAACTAAACCGATAAGTTTTCGCCCCTGTGACAGTACTCAAGCATGTCGTTTTCTTCCTTTTTATGTATTGATCTTAAAACTGGAAATAAATTGGTTTCTCGTAATCCTGATTTTACTTTTCACCGTGCAACAGAACTAGATGAACTATATCGTACAGATATATCGCAAATCGTATACAACTAGTAGGAATATTATCTTCACGTGTTCTAGCTTCCTATTTTGCGGGAAATCGTGAGATATCAGTTTCCAGTCAGTCGTCTGTAACTATGTTCTAGGTAGGTAAGTGTAAGCGTACGAATTTCCGTGAACATAAACTGCGTGGAGCATGACTGTTCTTTTCAAGGTGTTCTAGTACCTGGCCTATACTTGTAATGATATGAAGCCCTGCATCAAATTAGCAGAACTTGTATAATTATCGAATACACTGTCTCTCGTGCATACATAAACGCCCAGAATGTGACCAACAAAGCCCTTGCCACCCGTAAAGAAACAGTGTAGATCGTTAGTCATTGGTCTTTCCCGAATTGAGGCTAATCAACAGTTACTGCCAGAATGCAGTTCGTTTACACTGGTCATACGGACTGTTAACAAGGTGACCCAAGTGGCACGGGCACAACGCTGTAATTTGAAATCGTATCACATTCTCCAATTCCCTCAATCTGGGACAAATTGCCACCACACACTATGATAGGAAGAAGGTGAACCTCATTGATTTGGGACGTCACACTAAGCTGTCGTAGACGTACGATTAAATCCAAAAGGTCACAAGGAATCAATTGCACGTGTGAAAATCAGGGTAACAGACAAATGGTTATTGAATAACTGATAAGTTCCCTGTCGCTATGGCCGTAATACATTGGGAACCATAGATAAACAACAATGGAGAGACAAGGGACGTCCTTCTAAGCAGCAGTGAAATTTTTACTCATGTGAATAATACAATTTGCTTGCGAGTGCAAAATGTATTCTTGTGGAGTAGGCTAGTAGTTTGAATGTGATTTTTCTATACGATAACAAGGAACCAATGCTTTGTGAAAGATTTCTTCATATAAATACATTTGTACATCTCAGTCAATAACTGTCGTTATGAATTACTCAACTTTAACAATAGGTAGAAAAAGGAGTAACCAGTGTGAATACTTTTGTTTTCAAGAAATGTGAAAAACCGTTTCGTCTAACCAAAACAACATGTTCTTCAATCAATTCAACTTCTTAGGGATATATACTAACTTCAATTTCACCACTATATGCTGTCAACATGTACCCTCCCCTAGCATCTAGTTCTTCTCAACACAATGCGTCGGACCTCGAATACCAAGTCACGTGAACACTACAAACCCTGCTATTTTGAATCTACGCAGATTAGTTGACGTGTACCACAAGACAAGGTGGTGCCTTAAGATTAGATTTTGAAAAATGATGTGTTTAGGTTCAACAACCTTGCTTCTTATTCACGCGATGATGTTCCCAATGTCTATCAGTCGGGCATTTCGGATGCGCCCAGAAACGGTAGCTCAGTGGAGAGCTGACTCATTGTTGTGGATTTCACACTGGTGTATGAGCATCCTAGTCTCTGAAGTCTCATTAACTAATGACTATTTCTTTGATACACTGAAGTTAACACATGAAACTGGTCACGAAAGATCGTTCTGACATAAGTGGTAGCTGAATCAGAACGGAAGCATTCACACACTGTGAACCAACCCCATTCGATGACAGCCATCGCTTCATTGACTACAATTTCAAACAGTTTCAACCTTCAGTGATGTACAAATTGTTTGTTCTAAGGTGGGTTAGTTCGCACAGACTTGTCCTGGGGTGGTTGTATTGTCCAAATACAGACAGTCAGGACAAGCTGTCAGATCGCCAACAACCTGACAGTGTGGTAACCAGGCTACATAAATTTCCACGGTTCGCACAGATTTAGCAACTATTAACTACTTGCTTTCTGCGCAATGTACTTTCTGGGCGAACAAAGCAAGGATTGACGGTGACAGATAGAAGACTAATACAATGCGGGGATTAGAGAGCCAAAAGTTTCAATCGTCAATTGTTTCTTGACTCACCCGTGACTTGACAGTTTTGGAAAACCGACACCAATGAAAGCCTATGGGTTATTACTATAGAGCCATAAACTTTATTTCAATGTCTCACCGCATTTTCCTATGTTATTGGATTGTACTAGGTTGGATTTACGGTATCCTGTCATCAAGTGGCAATCCCAAAGAAAAGATACTCACAAGAGACGAATAACTGATGCGGATCTGATTTAACTATATGGCCAACACCATTATTACTGCCTGAGACAATATACTAACTCCATGAGAATATCCCAGTTCGTCGACAGTACGCATTTGTCATAGCATGATAAAACACTGGTAGTTTTGACTTCTTCCATCGGATGACTTGGTGCTACTGACATGCGTGTAGTTAGTTTTTACTAACAAAGTCCTCGTTAATAACTGAGTAACTGCAGTGAAAGTCATTTAGTAACTGAAGTATGAAGGTAGTCGTCTGTAAAAGTATATTTACGAGATTCATACAATGACTTCACAATAAGGGACGGCGGGATAAGCGACAACATGTGTTATCCGTTAATCCTCGAATACTCTAATCGTTCAATATAAGGAGATGAGGTGCACTTCTAGTCGCTAATCGCTCCGTACAAGCAAGAAGTAAATCATAAATATTTTACTGTGACCAATTTTTTGAGTTTATTCATGTAGACGGTAAACACTAAGTGTCTAACTAGAAACTCATTAGAGGCTATGAAAGAAATGTAATCTAATCCAGTAATAGGAAAGTGGTATACATAACGTTGGAGGGACTGCATTGTAAACATGTATATCGATGAGCATGCTTGATACCTTATTGAAAGTGTTTTTGTAGACAAAAGCTGATGGAACGTAGAACCTATACAAGAAAGTTTCGGATACCTAAAACAAAAGGCCATGAAATTTTGAGACAAAACGGAAGGAATTTCACTAGTAGTGTTAGACAATGGCCTTAAACATAGCGACAGTTTGTGACGGACTCTTACTTAAAACTTATCTCGGAGAGTATAGTCATCAAGAACAAGTTAGAGATATGCCGATCTGAGAGGGACATAAAAGCTTTTAATTTTGTACAGTTCATAGCAGTATTCTAATGACCGGATCTCATTTTGGTTTTAATGTGCGAAAGAAATGAGCCAGTCAAGATTACGCAGTTCCTGGCTAGTACGTACTAGTCCCAATGGGCGAACATCCCTTAGAGCAATCAACGGTAGTTGATCCCGACTAAGTCCATTCATGGTAAGATTGTTGTACACGAAAATATTTTGCACAAACTCAGTAAACGTGTTTTGTCACCAAAATCTCACATTACACATTAGTAGGTGTAAGTGACACAAAGTATCGCCGTTTACAGTTCTATTCGAATGTAACTTCCCAATCCAGAGAGAGTTGAAAGTTTAGTGAAAGACGCACAAGACGGAGCCCCACGTTACATTTCTGGAAACATCTGACAGAAATAACCCCTACTCATTTCTTCCGTCGGTATCAGGTGGGTGTGAGAGTTGCAAAGGATCGATTATATCTAGTTTCGTTTTTCCGTGTCATTTGACCACCAAGCTGTTGGCCTCTCTGTGGAAGTCAGCTAGTAACGGTCTTTCATTTGGAGCTAAGTTACACGCATGCACTGTCTTATCACACGTGAATTTTGGCTGATGGTCAAATAAATCAAACTTCTGCCGCCTAGTGTAAATTGAGCCATTTCGAATATGGGCCAATGTGCGAGAATGACAGTTGGCCCACCCTCTGATTAGCACGCTTGCACCATTGGATTGACCATCCCGGAACGGACCAAACGCCGGAACAAAGGCGATGGAATTGGTTCTTTTTGACTTTTGAGGATTGTCACATACCAGTGCTCAATGTGCCGTGCGCAGTGTTGTTTCAGAGGATCACAGATTTAATTGGGAGTTTGTATAGTGTGCATAAGGTTGAGAAATGTTAAGAATCGCGAGGTCCTGGAAACGGGAAATTAAACCAGAAAACACTAGTCACCCTACGCTGGAACCACCATATACTGTTTGTTGATTCGTGGAAAATAGCTTCTTAATCCCGTAAAACATAACTAAGGGTTTCTTACTTCAGAGTTTACCCTATTTTGTCCCATAATCGTTTGAATAAGACGTCTATCTGAAAGCGAATGCTGCGGTCCTAAGTGAATAGCGTTCAACTAATAGAGACGACAGTTTACTGGATAGAATAATGCAGAAATAATTCAAGCTTCTGATTAAAAGAAAATTCATTACGGCTTAGAACTAGTGTGTTTAAAGGTAAGATTGTTGAACCATAACACCGACATATATCTTACTTATTTCCACTTCTTAAGACTTGCATGCTGTTCCGTCTGCTTTTTGATCCCGTTTAACTCAATCTTCTTGTTGAATTTTGTTCACGAACTCTAAAGTGGGTCTGGTTGAGGCCCACAAATATAGAACGACCAGCTTGGCTTCTTAACTTCATTCCCGTTTTAGTCTGTCTATGCTATCTCCGCTTCTGTCTCACTGACTATAAATATAAGTCAAGTCCATTCAGCGAGAGTTTTCTTCAGACGGGAAAATTTTAGTTGTTTATATATATATATATATATATATATATATATATATACGATGGCCTTAACGCTCGTTTAGATATACATAGAACCAATTTGAAAAAATATATATTGTGCAAATACGTGTGACACAAGTTGTGCAAATAGGCCATTTTTAACCCAATAAATTTGTGATTGTTTTTAAAACGTTAGCGGGATGAATTAAGTGGAAAGGATGCCCGTTATGCAGACATTTGAGCAGAATTATTGAAGCATCCGGCTATTTTATGGGATTGGCACGCATTGAATAAGTATGGAAGGCCACTCGAGGTGGTTGAAACGTAGAGTATTACAACTTGTCCGCAACATTGTTATTTTCGGTCGATTTACCAATATGATAAATAACATATAGGCTGAATCCTGAAGTAAAATTGACAGGAAATGTGTCATGAATTGCAATTGTTGAATAAAGTGAAGTCTTACTCGTACAGTTTAAATGATACCACATCAGATACCTATAAGCATCATGTTTGGCAGGAAATGAGGAAGATATATTGTGAACATAACGTGACCAATGAGTGAATGGAATTCCATTTGGTGATGCTTAAAAATATTTTAACCTTTATCGGAAACCATGGTTCGACGAACATCAAAAATGAGGTGACTAAAATAAACGGACCTAATTAGATTAGAATGTGTTATACCAGTCTAGTTGACTTTGGTATCATACGATGTGAAGTGAAAATCACTACGCCTGATCGTGTCCAACCGAATTACTCATAACAGAACGAAAAACTATTGACAGGATGTTCCCGTTGAACAACTACGCTACGTCATGTATAAGCAATTGTGTTAACGTTTCCGACATCACAGAATAGAATTCGCAACCCAACTCTGGTAGAATTACATGACTAGAAAGATCAAAAACTTTGAAACTGATGTCCGTGGTTCCCATCCGAGATATAGAAAACTATGGGACATCTTTGGCTGCATTCACTGAGTGACCAGTTGGTGTTATTACGACCAATTATAGACGTATATTGACGAAAGGGATTCATACCATTTGGAGTAATAGTGCTATTCCATGGTGGGTTCATAAAGGTACCATCCTCCAGTCCGTCAGATGGTTATCTGGTCAACGTTAGAAAACCTCGGATCCGCTTAGCAGCAAATACGTTTCAGGGGATTACTTGGGTAATTTAGTAGGTTCGGATATTCTTCCGTAGGTGGAAAGCGTAGTGGTTCATGTATACAGAATTGCAGGAAATGAAGGAACCATTGTTCATAAGTCAAACGTGTCCCAGATCATCCGCAAAATATGGACTTACCACCATCGAGTCTTCGTCAGAGAGGAATTATTTCGTGATTCCTTCCATCCATTATTGACTCCTCGCTGATGAGACAATAACTGATCAACACCCGGGTGGATCGACTTAACGCTGTTAAGCTGGGCGAGCTGGGACGTATGGTGATCTCTGTTCCGCGACGTACGCCGGCTTTGATTAGCATTTTGTTTCACGTTGTAGGCGCTGTCCCAGTAAAGGCCACTGGTCCATGGACTGTTCAACTGAGGTTGGGTTCCGATGTGAATTTTGTGCAAAGGCTTTGTTTTGCCGAATACGGTTGTCATTTGTCTGTTTAACTGCATTCGCTTGGACTCAACGTTTGTGTAGGGAAAAATGAAGGATTCGTGTGCCTCCCACGATCAACGAAGCTGTTTGGCTCTGAGGAAAAATACCGTCCAACGTCGTGAGCCACAGCGCAATAGTGATCCAGCAAATTATTATGGATTAACAGGGCTAAAGTTAGGGCAAACATGAGGGCGTTCTGTGGAGTACGCGACAGAAAATAAGTTTATGCTATATAAAAAATAAAAGCTGAAACAAAATGTCACATTTTACTTATTGGTTCTTCCTTGAAAATACAATGAGAAACCTAATCACATTTTGTAAAGCCCCGTTTGCGTGAAATAAAGTAACACTTTGGTGGTAGTGGTGGGTTGAATGGACGAAAGATTGCAACAATTCATTGTGCGTGTGTGTGTGTGCAGATGTCAGGATGGACTAAAGCACACACAAAACAGCGCCATTAAGGGGGGCTGTTGCACAGGGTAACCATTTGTGCATCGTCACTAAACCACTTGGTGTAATCGAACACTTTGGATTGCTTAGAGGTAAGTGAACCAATGAAATCGTGGGTGTGCTGTGTAACTATACGCGAGCACGCAGTAGATTTTGTGATGATAGGGGGGTTTGAAGGTGAAGGAACACTCCTGGATGGTTTGTGAAACAGCGGAATACAAATTTGCAACACACTTCCAGCAGCTCCTATGCCCTGTGGGCTTGGTGAAGCTGGTGACAAGTAGAGCAGAAACAAGGTTGACGTAGTTATAGTTCGGAGTGCTGCAAGAGATCAACTGCTGATACATGCCAACTCATTTGCGAGTTAGTTGTGCCGTTAATCTCCGACCCAATGGAGTCCGCTGATCGGTGCTGTTGTTGAGATCACTAAACTTGTAAAGATTATAACATCAGACAGATTAAGTTTCTGCGCAGTACCACTTAGTGTTCTTAACCTCATGTTGTAACCGGATTCACGGCCTACCAGCGCGTAAACAGATAACAGAATAACGATTGGTAAAACGGCGGATAACGGAACGACGGTCAACGGTAATGAACAACGGACTACGGAGTATACACGACTAATTCGTAACTTCCCGGCCAACCCAACCACCCGAGGCTAACGCATGAACACAGAAAAAAGACTGGTCTCCGGACAGAGCTCTTTTTATGTCACTCAGTCCGAAGACAACATGGTCACAAACCCGTTCGTATTTATAGGGTTTGCGACTAGCAACAAAGCAAGGTCAAAAAGAATGGACCAGACAAAAGTCCAGACTACAGTTTAGGCGTGTAGTCGGGATGACAGCAGGAGTTGGCACGAAGGCTGGAGACGCTCGTGAAGACCGAAGAAGTACATGACCATGGCAACCGTGAATGCCTTTCCAAAGGCAAATAAAACGGGTACTCTCATGGAACTGGATTCTTCCCCGACACATCAGCACTGATCTGCGCACTCCATTGGGTCTGAGATAAATGATACAACTAACCTTGCAAGTTAGTTGGCATTTATAAATCTCAGTATCTGCTGTTTCTCTAGTACGGAACTGGTCGAAGTTCATCGAGTAAACATACTTGATAAGTGGCAGTAACCACGGGACCGATCGTGTGCTTCCGGCGAAATTTGACTGTTAGACACATACCACTTATATTGTCATATCTTATAAAGATAAACTATTACGTACAGTATGTTTAAGGCATATTATAAATTCAGAATTCAGCACAGTATGCGTGCAGTCGATCTCGCAAACACAGAATCAAACGCGTTTCGACCAGAGGTTCATCTTTAAGTGGAATCGACGTGTTTTTTTGTACGATAACGAGTACAAAGTGATACGTTCTAGTGTAACGAATGTTTTATCACAAAAGGGTTCAAGATAAAAAAGGAACAACCAATCACTCCTCTACAGTCATATACAACAGTTATAAGCAGCCACTGAAATTAAAAGAATACATGACCTCCATTGCGGTTCAGATAATCATTTTCTCAAATGGATGCTGATTGTTAGTCAGTGGTGACCATTTCAATGTAGCGATGTGGTTGTACAGCAGAAACCGTTTCGTCTTCTGAAACGTATGTGCCACATTTATCTAGTTGAAATAACATACGTTCACCGTTGTATCGGATGGCGATTGATAACAATTGCCCAAAAAGTGTGTGAACGTACAACTGACTGGTTTACTTGCGGTGTTAGTCACGAACACGGATGGTTCAAGGGTTATTTATTCAGGAAAGCAACACATGGGTTATGCGTTTCAACATGACAACAAACAAAAACACTCATCTGCGTACGGTACTGGGCCCAGAACGTCACGGTTGCCACAGACGCCAATGCTCAGTTCCTTTACGTACCAAGAACCATTTCATGCGATGCTGCACTCCGATGTTTCTTCTTGTATTTTTCCTGCGGCTACTTCAATGTCAAAATCTATGCTCTGGCCCCACTACTGAATAGCAGTGGTGTGAGTAGTATAACATGATCGCTCCTCCTCATCATTACAATTGTCCTGCGAAAACACCAGT
>LOND01000005.1:521152-535837 GCA_014220965.1 Paragonimus kellicotti
CTTGTTTTCGGAGAAGATACTGTCAAGATATTTGATGTGGTTTGAAAATCAGTACATATTGTTGAGTAACGATTCATTATAATGTTTGCAGACTTTTCGAGCGTAGATGAATCCACATTCTAGTTTCCGGTCAAATTTATTTTTTACGTACCCATGAGAGGACCAACGCCTGATGAATTTTATTGCTTTTTTCCGCTTCCGGATTTACACGACCCAAAATGACGTCAGCATATGTGAAAAATCAAGTTTCTTTTATAAGCTGGCTGGGTTTGGATATTCAAGCCAAAAATGAACCGCCATGATAATCAGCATTAGACGAGGCTGAGCGACCGAGGAAAGATAAAAGTTTGGTTCAATTAACCAAACGGTTTGAGGTGGATAAAAGTAAATGACTTCGCAAAAGTGTGAATGGTTTCGATCCAAAGTGTTAATCCAGTAATCGCCATCAGTCAGTTCTCTAACCTTTATTGAGAGAAGAGTAGATTGAATGAATTATAAAGGTTGATAAGTCCAAGGTTGGACTGCGTGGTAATTGGAGCTCTCGTTATTAGTTCCGGAACGAATCCAACCTTTTTGGGACGGTTGTTCGACGGACAGTAAAAACAGATGTGGGTTCCTCCGTTTGTGAAGCAGATGTAAAGCAAATGCTTAGCTCACAACAGCTTCGCTGTTGAAATACCATCTGTCCAAACCTTTACGATAGGCTTTCCAAGTTAAGTAGGAATATGCAAATCCTGGTGTAATGAGATTGGACCGACACAGATTCCTGGTTGGACAACGTGCAGCCAGTTTATATAGTGCCGCTCGGACCCTCGTTTTGAGTTTTTCGAAGCATTGGCCAACTTAGTGAATATCTTGGATCTCACGGACATTGCGTTAATGTTTGCAACTTGCTTCAAAAGTTGAAAATCTGGCACATTGTCAACGCATAGACTTGTCTGTCTTTTCAACGGTAACTTGTTTAGGTGTTTATGGATCAATCCAGATATGGTTTTTAGTGCCTTCTAAACCTTACGCCAGTCGCTAACACTCTGAAGCGTGCTTGTCTGAGCAAGTGGTTGGGTTTTTTAGTCAAGATCTGGTCACTGGAACGGTACCTCTTCCTGTCTTTTGCAGGCATTTGCCCGCGACGTGATGGGGAAAATGTGCCAGCGTGCATATTCCAAAGCAATTGATTAGGTGGCGTGAAAATCTTACACACTTTGATAGTGAGTGCACGCGCAATAGAGCATCAAAGTCCATGCACAAAATCACTTTATAAATTGGAATCCACCAACGTTCCATCGCAACGTTCGTGTTCACGAACTTTTCCGCCAGCCCCTTTCGAAAAGAAACGTTCTATTCGCGTTTGGCTCATTTTAAGGTCGAAGTGCAGTATGTATTAGTGCTATGGCTTGGGATTCGAACAATGGTCAACGTAAGTGTCTGGAACGAGCTATCAGCCCAATTTAACAGGACAGTTGAGATGATCGGACAACCAGACATAAGTAGCATTGACCAATATTGGCTGTAGTGGGAACGCGTGACTCAGGAGACGCAAAATTACATTCCGTCATTCATAAGTTCGTGAATGAATACGTCGTCGATTATTGAAGGATCAAAGGCCTAGAACTAAGCGAGGGTCTAAGCAGGTGTTGTGATACATACAATCGGCAGTGATGCTTATCATGAGCCACAAGCTAATGTGGTTAATCGCTTAGATGCGTCACACCAGTTTATCGTCTAACAATCTAAGCAATCGTCATGGTTTACCGAGTGTTTCGGACTCAGCTGAGTTTGTCGCTCCCTGTTTTATGTGATTGTCACGAAGCCTCGTCATTTGGAGTTTTCAGCACCCTGTCGCCTTCACAACAAAGTGTGGAAGGTAAAACAGTATAGGAATGACGTAGACTTACAACGCAAGAATAAATAAGTGCAATCGCTTGCAAATCTGTTATGTATGCAGCGTTCAAATAAAGTAACCATGGAATGATTAAGACTCACGAGCGACCAACTGTGGGTAGACAGTAAGAAGAGACGGCGACAACATTAACCAGCAGGAAAACAACAACTTTGAAAGTTTCGAGAAAAAGTAAAAATTGAGGTAAATAACGTTAACTGGGTTGAGCCAACCTCACGTTCACGGGAAAAGTAGACAGAGTTACTTTCTAAAAAAGAACGGAATAAGTAGAACTTTCCAATGGAATCGAAGTGTGTGCATGATTTTCGATATGTCGGGGTGATACATGCCAGAAAGTAGATGAACAAACGACTGCGAAAATTTGCATTATATATCAGAAGACAGAATAAATGGAGCTTTGTTGGAGAGGGAATTAGTGAGAACGCAGAACAATTGCTGGAGTTGGATAAATATAGAAGAAAGAAGAAAAACACAACACGGGTATACGATTATCACATAGGTGCAGATCATCGATCACGCAACTGTCAGTGTTGCGACAACGTGCCTTCCTCTTCCAACTTTGCCAGGAATGCTGAAACACGATATTCCAGATCAGTCTGAATCGAAGAAATAGGAAAAATACACCAAAATCGCGAAAAGTATGAGTTGGAGTAATAAAAACAAAGGAATAATCAACCCTCAATACACAATAAAGTTAAGGAGATCTGATGGGGTTATAATCCCATGACTGAACATAAATAAATTTTCATGACGACCACAGACGTCAATAAGGCACTGAGGCTGAAAAGATGTAATGGAATAAGGTGTAGGTAACATTCTGTGTGAAAAAAATTCCTTGCGATCCCTCGCCGTGTTTTGTTATTAATTTTGCGCACGCACTTTTCCTACTAATGCCCTGTCCAGCGTTTGCTAAAGCAATGCTCTCCCAAAAAAATTCTAATTAAGAATGATTCGTTGTCCTAAGTCATCACACACGCATATAACTCAATGATCTGTGAACCGTTGTTATCGCAGAATTGTATGTGACCGACCTTTTTGCCTGTTTTATTGATTGCCCTCACAATTCTAGTGTTGGACGCGGAGTATCCGCATCCTGTGTGCGGAACAATCACGAACTGTTGTACCTACTCTGAGTTAAACAGTAGCATCGTAACGGTTTAGAAATTGCTGATTGGCACGCGTTGTTCAGTCGATCGCGGATTCTGACCGACAGGCAAGGCACAAAGCCTGTAGTCCATCGGATAAATGAAGTGTTGAGCCCGTAAACTATAAAGGATCTTTGTAGTTGAATTGTTATGATGAGTTGATGTGTAAAACCATGACTAGTTGTTGGAATAAACACAGCGGACAAGCAACACCTGTATGAGGATACGTTTAGACATGTCCACAAAAATACGTCACCCTCAATGCCCAGTTGAGATTATGTGGAACGAGGATACTGATTGGTAAATCAGTATTTAACAAACATCCATATGTAGTACACGCCAGGAACTGGATAATGTTATTCGGGATGGCAAAGTTCAAATGATTGCAGTGCACTGTCAATGTGCTTAACAAACGCGATTTAGATGGCAATAAACAATTCTTTAGGTGATTTGATGCCAACTGACGTGACATTGATTTTTATCCCGTGTTGTCGTACGGTTTACATTGATTTGTACGCACCAAACCGTCCTCCTGTGTCTGACAGTCGATTGACCGAAAAGATTTTCCAACGTTGGTTATTATTCTCACATTTATTGCGTACCGAACAAATTGAGTCAGGACGCTAAGACAAACATTTGTCGCTTGATGTTAGCTTTTCCACTCGTATGGTAACACAACACATTGGTATCCCGCGGCAAATTACTCGCGAAACAAACTCTATAATCAACACTCACGCAGCCTGTTGGACGGATGTCACAACCTATCCTACTCCACTGTCACAACGAGACTGGACCTTGACGTGGTGTGACGGCTTGCGCATCTCGATGACCTATTGGGCTAAACTGGACGGTGTGGCCACCACACCGATAGAGTCACTCATACCAGGCAGGCCAATGGGTAGAGGTCTGACAAACCAGTCTCCTGGTCCTCCAGGTTGGGGGTTGGAAGAAGGTTGGCATCTTTTTCCGGAAAAAGTACCAGTTCTGGTACATTGCCACCCAACCGCTGCCTTGCGGTACAGGCTTTTGAGCCAAAGGCTTTGGTTGAGAACCCTAATCGTTCTCCTGTCTAGGTCTGGGCGTCCTGGCAGTATCTCAGCCCACACACAACCATGAATATTCACAACACAAGTAATTCCATACTGCATCGGCCGTCTCGCAGTATAAACCGGGTCGCCCTATCTGCTGCATACAGCAGGGTGGATAGGCGAAATCATGCTACTGCTGACCCTCCCCCACTGTCCTATCAAATTTAGCTCTCAGGCCCCTCCCGACCTCCATTTCTGATAATTACTCTACAGGTCCCACAACAGATGTAGCTAACTGTGGTAACACTGAGCCGGTAAGTTCCGTCTCTTGCCTTTCAGCTTCAGGCCTCCCTCGTCCCTTGCTTAGACCTAGAACGCGAATTAATATAGGTGCCTTCAACGTTCGCACGCTAAAACAGATAGGTCAGCAAGCGCTCTCGCACGAACGTTAGACTCGTTGCATGTCGACGTCTGCTGTATCTCGGAGACTAGAATCCATGACAGTAGTCAACGTATGGAACTAACAGCACCCGCATTGTCTACCCGATACTGGTTATACACTTCGGGTGACTCCACAGCCGCTGTTACAGGTCAGGCTGGAGTAGGTATAGTCCTCAGCACGACGGCCGCAGCCGCATTAGTAGATTGGATTCCTGTTAACAGTAGACTTTGTGCCGTCCGCTTGGCAGGTTCTGTTAAAACCAGCTCTAGACGCAAGACTTTCAGAAATTTATTCATTGTCTGCTTATGCTCCTACTGACTGTAGTGACATCGGCGTCAAGGACGCATTTTACTCGGATCTGGCCACTCTCCTTCGGTCGACACGTGGCTCTGATATAGTCGTTCTGCCCAGGTCGGTCGCCTTGGTGAAGCCGAATCTCGTTTAGGTGGTAGGTTTGGGATAGCATCACATCGATCAGATAATGGTGGGCGATTGTTGCAGCTGTGCGCTGAGCATAAGCTATTTTTAGCCAGTACTGGTTTTAGGCATCGTGCACGTCAATGCTATACTTGGCGCCCGCCTTCTCCGAATCAGGCCTGGTTTCGAATAGATCACATAAACGTTAGTCATTGGTGGCGGGATTCCATTCAAGACTTGTCGTTCTTATTGGAGCACGTACTTGGATTCAGATCATGCGTGCCGGCACTTTTCAAAGAAGGTGGAGAGGCGTTAGTAGAGGCATTGACTTAATTGTTTCAACTTGTGTGGACGACGGAGACCATCCCTCCGTGCTGGGGTCACTCGATAATAGTTCCCATATTTAAGAAAGGAGCCCGGGGCTCTTGCGAAAACCATAGAGGGATTAGTTTGACCCCAGTCATTTCAAGGGTTCTAGCATCAATTATACTTCGTCGACTCACTGCAGTTCGGGAAGTAAACATTAGGGAAGAACAGGCAGGGTTTCGCCCTGGGCGGGTTGTATAGATCACATTTTACCCTTCGTCAAATTCTGGAGCAGCGTCATGTGTACCGCCGGCCAACAATCGCCGTATTCCTCGACTATAAAGGTGCGTTTGATTCGGTAGACCGATCTACACTTTTAGAGTCGCTTAGGGGTGTACCGACTAAGTATGTGAACATACTGTCGGCGCTTTATTCCCATACTTCAGCTCAGGTTAGGGTTTACGGCGAAGTATCTGACAGTTTCAGCACCAGGAGCGGCGTACGTCAAGGCTGTCCCCTTTCACCATTTTTGTTCAATTTCGTCATAGACGAAATAATGGAGGACTGTCTGCGGCACTCAAATGATGCCGGCGTGGACCTCCTACCTGGTGAAAGACTGACTGATCTTGATTATGCTGACGATAAGGTATTGCTGTTTGACAACTTTCAAGCGGCACAAACAACACTGGACGCTATTTCGCGTTCTGCTAAGTACTTCGGAATGCGCTTTGCAGCCTCAAAATGCAAAGTGCTTCTGCAAGATTGTTGTGATCACGTAGATTTAATGTTAGATAATGAAGTCATGGAGATTGTTGACCGGTTTGTATACCTGGGAAGCTGCATCAGCGACGGCGGCGGAGGTGTAGGGAATGAAATAGAAGCGCGTATTTCCAAGGCTAGGGCGGTGTTCGCTAATCTAAGACACCTATGGCGACAGAGAGGTATTTCCCTAAAGCTTAAGGGTCGTGTATATCAAACAACAGTGAGGGCCGTATTACTTTACGGCAGCGAAACCTGGCCACTCAGGGTAGAGGACGTGAACCGTCTCCAGGTATTTGACCACCGATGTCTGCGTTCAATCGCTCGTATCGGGTGGCACCAGCGAGTAAGCAACGAGGAGGTTAGGAAGCGGGTGTTTGGCACTGATTGTCAAACGAGTTCTTTTGTTCAGTCGCTACATTTGCACAGACTTAGATGGTTAGGTCATGTACTAAGGATGCCAGCTAGTCGTTTGCCACACCGAGCACTGTTTGCCGACGCTGCGGCCGACTGGCGCAAGGTGGACAGATGATGACCTGGCGTAGACAAATGAAATCGTTTACGAAGGGGTTGGTCACTGTAGGTCGGGTTCGTCTCCCGGGCTGGGGCCCTCGCGACTCACAGAGTCGGTGGCTTGAGACGTTAGGTGAGATGGCGGCTAATCGAGCTCAGTGGCGTGAATGTTGTCGTTGTGAAGTGAGTGCACTTAATGATGCGGGCAGTGAAAGCCGTAAGGAAGCTGTCTTGCTGATGACGCCTTACTTTCACTTACAGCTCGGTTGTTTGTTTGCAAGGTGTAGGCGCCTTGATGTTGTATGTTTGAATATAGACGTAGCTATTTTTAGTAGTTAGGTCCACCCTCCCTTCCTTTTCTCTTCTTCTAGTTTTTTTCTTTTTTCCTTCGTGGTTGTGTGGCAGTTAAGCATCAGTGTGAACCACTGATGTATTGCTGTCTATGATGATGATGATGATGATGATACTCCAGATGTGTGAATCACGTAGAAGATAAAATGTGTGATTCATTCGAAATACCACCTAGACTGAGTTCCTAGATTGCATTTGGTGGGTCAGCAAAGCTGTAATTCTTTCCTATCTTTCTGATATAGGGACATCGTCAATTCGATAGGCACAATCTATCTTACAAGACGGTTCAACCGTTACGGATCAGCTAATGAACCCGAGAAACCCTGAGTACGGATTCGTTTCGGCACTACCACAATCGGTAGGGTAGCGTAAGCAGTCCAAACCAATGCAAACGTTTGAGGAGGTTTTATTCGCCAAAAAATAATCACTGATATTCAAACAAAAAGTGTGTGTGGATGACTGCCGTCTGGCAATACCCGTTGAAACTTTTATGAGTCTGAGCATAGGCCCACAACAAACAACAGTTTCAAAAGTACTTCAACTAATTCCAATTTCCACCTAGTTTCACATTAGCGACACAAAATAAACGAGCTCATTAACTGGAATATAAAAGTCTTCGTTACGGAGTACACGATTAGAAAGTCAACGATCCAAAGTGCCCTGTTACCAAGTCCAAGTGCAGTAATTGCGGTCGAATTAGTCATTTTGGTAGTCTGTCGATCGTGTGCTGTGCATGCGTTAACAGATAGTCATATCGTGTGAATCTTCAAATCATAAACCCACAGGCACAATTACATCTTACAACGAGAACGACCCCGTGCATTCTCCATCAGTTTTGACTGTTTCGACTTTCGTAATTCAAATTCCGAACCTGTTTTTTTTTTACTTCAGATTTACCGTCACTGTTTTAGAGGTTCAGTGATTTGGATTACGGGACACTCGAAATCAAAGCTTTATTCCAGCGCCACCAAGACTCTGCTGGACATAACACAGCGACGTAAATGGGCAACATACTCACAATATAGAACAAACTAAATTGTGAAAAATCAGAGTTTCGAATCAGCGGTGGAAAAAGCATGCCAAAATGCGGCAAGCGCCCTACCAGCTGGGTTACGAAACCGCGCCAGGAGCCCGGAATTCTCGCATTTGAACTCAAGTACGCACAGAGAACGTTGACCTTACATGGATTGGTCTTAGAAAGATTTTGTGTTTAGATCAGTTCTACACTAAGAAAAACGTATGTCACATGAAATGAGGATGAACATTACAATCAAAGACAAAGAAACCAAACCACCAGTGTAACATGAAAAATTGGAACGAATTTAGTATGATTCATCCTTGATAAGGAAAACAAACATTGACGACCCACATTGCTTCAACTGTCATGCTTACCTTGGAAACCAAATCAATGAGTTCGATCAAATGTTTGATTCCGATACAGAATCTGAAAATAAACAAGCAATGCAACAACGTCGACAATAATACTTCTGTGAATATCAATGGTGTTTAACCACCATACAGTTACCTATGAAGAATTCTTATTTTAAAAATAACAGATGGACAGGAACGAAAGTAAATCGGTTAAACACATTCTTGACTGAATTCAAATAATTCATATCATGGTATTTACATTCTACAAGTAAATTACCGAGATCTTAGAGAGAATAAGGTAGCAACTGTAAGACAGCTTCATGCGCCGTTCACTGTATCGGTTCAGTCCACAGACAAACCAGAAAAATATTCATGTCATGAATTTGATTAGCTGGTATCTTCCCCGCTATTTCCCTATACTCTAAAAGTCACGAGTTTCGACAACTATGTGAGAATAGAAAACACCTCGCAAGTGGTAAACAAAAAGCACGAAGCAAAAAATAGCGCACGCGACGTGCCACCATGATCGACATGTTGGTGTGATACTGTCGGCCTACCAGATCTAGAAAATCGGGGTAACTAGAGCAACCCGGGCTCGAGCCTAAATCAATAGCGCAATCACTAAGTTGTTGCCAAACGGCAAAGGTCACGCGGAGGCTGACTTAACTCACAGGTAGCCGAAACATGAACAGAAGCAAACCATGACAGTCAGAGCCCCAGCTCATAACCGTAAGTTGGACAGTCGACGTGGAACTGCCATACAATAGGTTTGGTTTTACCGGAATTAAACATCACTCGTGGGTGATTGTAGCTGTCGCAGTCCCATAGACATTCCAGTCAGCCCCTTCCGAAAAGAAGCACTCTTGCTAGAACACGTCAGTACTGCATTCTTGCCACGGCCGCGAGTACAACTCCGGCCACGCTTTTATGAGACAACCGTGATGATCAATGCTTCTTTTCTAAAGGGGCTGACCAAAAATATCTATGAGAATGCGACAAGTGAGACTAATTGCGGGTACTGTTCAATTTATGTAAAACCAAAATTCCATACTACTCAATAATAACCTCCAAAAATGTTTCAGTAATCCGAAAATTTGCTGAATCTATGGAGAAGGCCTTTATTTAATTTAGGTAAATCGGATTAGTCCACAAGTTTTCAAAAAACACTGCAACATCTACTGATAAAAGCCCTACGATTTCCTTGTGAACAGGTGTCCGCGGGGAATATGACTCACACCAGTGTGGGTCACCGGCGAACTTTGGAAATGTGCACTAGAACCACTCAGTTATAATGAATGACCAGCTGTATGTGATGAATGCAAAACGGCGGAGCTCATCAGGAATATAACGTTGAGAATAAAAGTGAAATGGCTGTCAACGATGATGGCACTTGCCCTAGCAAAACCAATGTCCAACTTATTTTTCTGAGAGGTCTTAGAATACGTGGCTGATTGGTCTAACAAAGAAGCGAAGGAGAGTAAAGGTCCCCGGGTGCGTTAAATAGGCTGTCAACGATGATGGCATTTGCCCTAGCAAAACCAATGTCCAACTTATTTTTCTGAGAGGTCTTAGAATACGTGGCTGATTGGTCTAACAAAGAAGCGAAGGAGAGTAAAGGTCCCCGGGTGCGTTAAATAGTCTGTCACATTTTTTTCACAAAGAAACGAACACTTCCTCACTGTAGACCATTTTGTGCGTGACATCAATCGAAAAGATGCACAAGCCATCGATAGTTTTAAACCGAATACATTTCATTTGAATATCAGAAGTAACGTGCTTATGCAGTCGCTAAAAGATTAAACGCAACAACGCTGTTAGCCGTATGTGAACAGAGAAGAGGTGGGTGGTTACAATCGCTTAGATCAATGTCAACAACCGCACCTTTTGGGTATGCAATAGAGTATTGAACAGGCTCGTATAATCAATACAAAGACCAGTCACCAATAGATACTTAGCAATGAAAGTGATAAGTCCACACGTGCGTTTCCATCATCCGTTTTACGTCCGCTACCTACATTATAAAACCAAACAAGAGAGGTCGCCATGTGATGCAGACTCAAGAATAAACATAATGAAGAAATTATTTTGTCACTTGAAATCCTTGTAGTCAATGAAAGGAACAAGGTGAGGTGGACGTATCCCCTCTATTTCAGCGGGAGCGTTAGCCACCTGCACAGTGACATTATTATGGCGAAAACGGAAAGTCTTACTGTGTCAATACTAGGACAACATTTTAAGACACTATAAAAATAACTGTTCTATTCAGACAGCCGCGCATAAAGCACGAAGCAGGGGGGGGGGGGTTACTGTGAACACCATGAAAAATGTCCAAAGCAGATTACCGCAAAAAATCTTCAGAGAAGTTGAGCAAACATTCGGATGACCACGGCGACTCACCTGCTATTTGCAATTGATCGCTCAATCCTTTGTCGCTCAGCTGGTGTAAATCGATCGTCTTCTTCCAGTGCAGCCATAATATGTTTAGGTTCTGTCATGACGCTAATGTGAACGTGCCAAGAGAACGCCTGCGTTAGATTTTGCTCGGCCAACTCGGCTCGACAACTGGTAGTAGCCAACACTAACATCCGTCGGCCCTGAAGTGATAGGTTTTTGGAAATGCATCAGGGTGTAACAAAATACAGAAAAAAGAATCGAAACCGAACGGTGAAAATGGATAAAGCTGCCAATCACGCCAGTACGGATACAATCCATGGGTTATCGTAGGCTCAGTAGAGGTTGAGGTCTATCAGATAACAAAGTGGTTACCATTAAAAGTATGAACCGAATGGGAACGTCGGTGACCTTTGAATTCTAATGTGAACGTTCCTGACGGGGCAAACAATATAACGATGTCGTCCTCTCTAAAGCACACAATAAATACAGAAACTAAGCGTCAGTGATCGTACGAACTATAGTGACACCATTCCGACAGATTATTCAACGAAAGAGTCGTAGCTAAAACATCTGATTCATATTTGCAACTCTTTTGATGCCGCATGACGAGAGGAAAAACGCTAAGTTCAACAGTCATGAGGCTCGTGTTTTGCCTGACTGTAGAACACAAAACGATGAAAATGAGCGGAGCACGCTTGGTCCAGCTGATACAGCGTGGACTCGGAAGCATGCTTCCGGCTGGAGAGTGAGTGGGTAATCTGACAGTGTTGATAACTGAGTAGACCAGCGAAGCAGCGAAAGAGTGGTGACTGGAACTGCGCGCTTCATATCGGTAGTGATCTTTGTCGGGACTTAGCTGCTTTTATTTGACGGCTCGACGATGCGTTTGTCAATCGTTACTGCGGATGATAAGAATAGCAAATGACCAGCGGGGGAAACGACAGACGTACGTGAGGATGAAATTTTTATAAGCTAAGATTTTGAAAGTAATGTTTTTAGTGGTCAAACTTGAAAGAAAATACAATCGTGGTTATCGCCATTCATCCGATGTGCGTACCCAGTGGACCTTGAACGCATTGTACTCACACCTGTATTGATGTATGGGCTCTACAGAGGCTCAGATAAAGGGAACAAATTACTTGCAAATGAGCCATTGATAAGTTTTGCCTTGGGCTAAAGGAAGAGGGCCCACAATATCCAACGAAAATCGAGAAAACTAATGCCAGGTGAGAAAACGTTGTCATGGACGGATAAAGTGTGGCGGCGAGCGTTACGTCTATGGTAATCAAGACATTCTCTGCTCAGATGTGTACATCTTTGTTCACGGAAGACAACATTCGCAGATCAGCTGGACCTGCTGGCTATCGTCAACATAGCAGGAAAACTACAGATGGGAGCCACTGAGACTATTACAGCTACCGTATACAGTAGTATTCGGCGTATACAACACTTTATTGAGATATATTGAGCAGATAATGGATTCACAGGGTATTACAGAAAGGAGGGAAATCTTTGCTTGTGCGCTCCTGTCTGTGCGTTGATCAACGAAAAATTGCGTTGGACAGTTCACAGATGTAAACAAAAAGTGGAAGGAATTAAACGAAAGGTAAATTCAACGAAACTGCTGGCTACAGTCATTTCAGCAACGGACACTGAAACAAAATTTCGTCAGACACGTGCAGTTAATGACCTGTGGGATCGGGCTAGAATAACGATTAGGAAACCCGTAGTGCTGGTTGTTTCCCACATATGTGCCGGTCGAGTAACTCTCAACCGATTCAGCGGTGGTCCACAGAGTGAGACAATGCGTTCCAGTGTGAACAGATCTTAACTGTGAAGCAGTTTCGTCTACAAAGTAACCTGCCTATTCCATTACTCAACTTCCGTGAGTGACCACTTACGTGCATCTTTATTTAGTGGGAGATGTGCCAATAGATTAATCAGTGTATGGAGTATTTCGTAGACAAGAGTTAAGTCTCGCTGAGATGTTCGTATTTTATCGAGAACTGGTCTGATTTTGCCATTTTTTCTGGGTAATCCTTTAGGATAAGGACGGCAGGCCTGTAGGTTTGTTTCCAGATGTGAACATAGTGGAAAGCACTTCAGAGTGAAGGGTTCCACAGATTTTCTTTAAAAAATACTCAGCCTTATGGTGATACCCTTTTTCACCGCCCTACATGATTGGCACAAATCATATCTCTACATATGTTTCGGTCCTCAGCACTCTCTCCACTTATGTTCACTTCAGTCGCTAGAAGAGGCGTACCTGATCAAGAGTCGCCGAGTGGATGCATCGCAACTCATGCACCTCGCATAAACCATATCTCGGTGTGTGCCAAAAAACGAGTGAATCCCTACGCTCTTCCACAGCGACGTCACAACACATATAAGGAGTAAGGTTGTCATTTCGCAACTGCAAACCTTTGGTGGATTTACCAATATATATGCACTCTCCGTCGACATTTTTGCCAGGCAACCTTTGAAAACGGTTAATTTCTCACAGAAACCTTGTAACGTGAGCACTCTAGATAATCCAGGGTAAACCACAGATAAATCAGATGGACTTTTTAAGACAATCTGCTGCTCGTTTCGGTAGATCCAGCAGTCAAACTGATGTTCTACGGACGACTCTGCTCAGACGTAATTGTAGCACTGAGAATAATGGCAACCACGCACCCTGTAGTCATCATAAATTCTGCTCGGAATCGCATTTGAAAAAATCCGTTCGGAAAAAAAGAGTAGCCCATCGTCCCCCGAAAAGCCAGTACACCTACCAAGGGTCTATGAGTACGGGGCGACGCCACGGTGCGGAAACCTCAGATGTCAGTTCGGACATACGATCCGTATTATTTGACATGGCACCTCGGGTGCAGTCAGGTTTATGTTTTAGCCACGAATGTGTATATAACAAGCAGGAGCTTTGGGATGCTAGTGTCCATCAACACCGATTGAAATGTTGGTCCTAATGAGTAATGGGAGAGGTAGCTCCGAAACAGGCTAATCTCTCACGTTTAGCATATATATTGAATCTACGAAGTGGCTAGTAGTCGCAGATGGAGCATTCATACATACCCAGGCATTCAATTGACTAAGAGCGACAGAAAAATAGCTGATAACTTGTTAGTTAGACGTCATCCTACAGGTTCAGTAAAATCAGTCTTAAACATTTGGTCAAAGGGGTCTGACAAGTGAGACCCGAATCTCCCACTACCTCACAAGATCCGGAAATCCGTGGCTAAACAATCGACTATGATTGCGCGGTCAACCTCAGGGAGACCAACAGACCAGTAGGATGACCGCAATTCAACTTCCAGTGCAGACAAAAACACCTGGAATTGAAGACATCGTGTCATCGGCATTGAGCTAAAGAGTACGTCTGCCTGAAGCTTGGACAAGAACATTTGAAACAGACGAGTATTTAACCGAACGTTCAAAACACAGAAGTCATCGACAATAATGTTAGAACTCTTCCACAATTGTAGAGTGAACCTCACGAACATGAGTGGAACCCACGCGTGTCATTGTTAATGAAACGGATCAATCAAATATACGTATGACTTCGATCGAAGTGTGAGTATAGGAAACAAAGTGAAATTGAGTTAAACATTAACTGTAAAAAAAACGTACGGCTTTCAACGGTTGCGAAACGAGATCGCGAATGGCTTGCACGATGAAATTGGAAAAACGCGGACCAACTGGATTGTACTCGATGAGCCCCTCAATGTTGTCCACGATGACAACACTTAGCGATGATTTGGCTCCATCATCAAAAATCTACAAAAAAAGAATTATTTAAAAGTGGGGTTAAGGAGTTTCTCTTTTATGTGCTAAACGATGTTTGTTGTCACAGATGGAATTTCGAACAGCACACAATGAACATCATGGCTAGGGACAGCGATGACTTTGACAACGACTAATTAAGTGGTAAACAAAATACAACTGTACGGATGCCGGTACGCCATTGGCTGTCACGGTGACACGTTTGAGAGCACTTTCAACCACGAACGAACAGTTCCAATCTTGACAATCAGCACCTCCCAGTCGTATTCAGCAATGCAG
>LOND01000005.1:547879-587002 GCA_014220965.1 Paragonimus kellicotti
AACCACATATCACCAGTGTATGCATGTGCAAGTACATATCTTGTAAATTTTGTTAGCTTCTTCTATTTGCACGAGGTTTATCCTATTGAATCCTTTTCTTTTGTTGCCAACACTTTCTGCTAGTAAAACTTCACACTCTTCCTGTTCTCGTCAGGTTCAAATGGAAATCTCTCTACCTGATGAAGAGGGTCGACTACAAATCCTATCCATTCATACCGCCAAAATGCGACAAGCAGGCAAGATAGCCAAGGATGTTAGTTTAGAAGAGTTGGCAGCGAAAACGAAAAATTTCAGCGGTGCTGAGATTGAGGGCTTGTGCCGAGCTGCAGCTTTTACTGCCATGTATCAGCTCATCAGTGTAAGCTGAATTCTACTTTTTATATTCGTAATGGTCTTTCATTTGTGATTACATCGGTTTCAATCTGCCTCACCGTTAATAAGCGTGTGACACCGTGTGTAATATTACACACGTGTGCGACGAATCGATTCAAGCAAACAACCAATAAGAAGAAGCCACGTTAGACGATGTGCGATCGATTTGAAAAAGCTAACAAAATTTACAAGATATGTACTTGCACACGCATACACTGGTGATATGTGGTTGGTGATGAAATACTTCGCTCATTTTGATAGTCGCACTGGTAACCTAACAGACAATGTTCAGGTGACATTTGTTGATACCGTCCTTGATCAGTTGGTGCAAACGATATGCCAAAATTGACTTTGATGTTGTGCGTATATAAAAGAGGTAACTAGCCAACTTCTGATAATTATTCCTTGCTTTGGCTTGACTTTAACACAAACCCAACGTTCTTGTTTTTGAAGTAAGACAGAAATTGAATCACCAGATCTTTTCAACGGATACCGGTTGGTTGGTAAACGTCCACGAATTTTGTTTATCATTTTTATTGTGTAAGTCAAACTCGCTAAGTAGATGGTTTTTCATCTGCCGAAGGTGGGAGCGAGCAAAAAACTGAAAATCCACCTCCGTAGGTGTATACAGTGCATTATGAACTTAATTTGACTAGACCCCAGACCACAGAAGGGAGCGTATAATAGGTAAATATACCAACGCAGATATATGCTCAATATAAGTCCAGCACCCAAGGAAAAAGGCCAGTGTTGCCGCCATTCATAGTAAATTATTCCCCACTTCCATACGAATGTAAATTAGGTTTGATGGATGTGTCAATAGGTCTTTTGACTGGGACATTCTGTCCAAATAGTACAGGTTTCAACGCAGCACAGTAAGACTGCAATCTTTCAGCAATTAATATATAATCCAAGCTCTCGAAATGCCTTTACAGTTCAGTTCATAAAGCATATATTGCGCAGATATGCGGTTCTTGTCACTAATTCGAACCCAGCCAAAACTCAGAACTATTACAAGCGGATCTAGTGTATAATAGATAAAGCTGTGATAGTACTTGTCGGTAAAACAAAAAGAGGATTACAGTGGAGCAACTTGGGTGCAACAAAGAAAACAAGTTTTCCATGGTGGTACAAGAAGACCCACCTCAAAGCGGCCAGGTCGTAGCAGAGCTTCGTCGATCATATCTATGCGGTTGGTCATACCAATGACGAGGACGTTGTTCAACTGTTCAACTCCATCCATTTTCGTTAACAACTGATTAACAACCGTGTCATGAACTCCAGCGCCACCGGCCTGGAATAAAATTAGGCAATCAGGTAAACCAACAAGTGATCTTTGTCCTCAGTACACAAAGAATCAAAATCACGATGGAAATAGAAGAAACGTCGTCAAAAATCAAATATGAGCAGAGTAAACACAGGTCCTTCACAAGGTTTACAAAGCGCCCAGAAATCAATAAAACAAGAGGGAACATTGGATACTCATCCTCGCCTACGTAGCTGCGCAACCCTTTGCATCCGGAAATTCCCGAGGACACGAAACATCCTCTGGCCTACATGCAGTCGGACTCATGGGCAAGAATACCACCTACTGGATAACCGTACTGAATCTCATCACTCAACGGGCTCTTAATTCACCCTGATAATTATATGTGATAAAGGGGCGACGTTCAACATGACCAAAATCTGTTGCTCATCAGCCATTGAAGATCACCTAGATGACTCACTCGAGTCAAAACTCTGGTCAACTAGCCGAATATACTCCGCACGCACAGATCAAAGCGATTGCGATCGGGTTAAGTGATTTAAAATGCATGCTAAAAAAAACTCAGCCATGCTCGTGAACACGTTTACTTTCTAACAGCCACTAATGAGCGGATTTTGAACTGGAACTGCACAAAAAGTGAGCATCAACATCAATGTGTGTTAAGCTAGCATACTACTGTCAAAAATATGTTGTCATTCTTCTTCGCGACAACGAATAGTTCGATGAAGTACTTCTGAGTATTGTGCACAAGGGAAGCATGCGGTTCCGTCTGTGATGCGTAGCCAATCGTATTTCATTGTTTAGAGATCGACTGATCCCAACCACTAGCGTACAAATTGGGGTTGTCATAGTTCTCGCTACCTTAGCTAGACTTGACCCTTGCTTGTACAAATATGTAACCATTGTGTAATATTGATCTACGGAAAAAGGTATATCTTTCTTTCAGACAACTCGGTGGAAGGCGATATGAACAAGCAGAAGATGTAGAGCCCCACGAACATAGAATATACCAAAATTTCTTCTATTCGACAGAATGCACATAAAAAGGTGAGTCGTGCGGGATTCGCTTATCAAAAAATCTTCAGTTCACCAGCCTTAGTGTAGATGAGCAATCTGATCAGGAACATTCATAAGTAACACCTCCTAAACTACAGTAGATAGTGCATAGAGGACAAAACTAGTCACAAATAACTTTGAAAAACAGTTTTTCCTATTGGTAGCCCGAAATCAACTTCAGCAAACGCGCAAATGCAATCTTTTCTATTTGCCTATAATCTAGGCTTTCGTGCCGAATACTATTTTTTAGAAAATAATCTGCGTAAACACGGTGATTTTGTGAACAATTTCAAATGCATGTGAGCAAGAATCAAACATTTTAAGTCAACTCCAATCTTCTTCTGTAAATCTACACATCCACGAGTCGAGATACAAAATTTCCACATATTTCGGCCTGTCTATCAAATACCAAGTAACGCTAATATGGAATATACTCATACATTCTAAAGAAAACCACTCAGGATAGACAGACCGAAAAGTCAAACACAATGGCAAAATCAGTTTGCGATAATCACTGGAAACAGAACAAGTAAAACGGGTCATGCATGACGATCACAGTGATGAGTGAGAATCAAACAAAAGCAGCACCTCGACCATAAAAGGTAGTGTATGATGCGTGCACACACACACACACACACACATGTGAGCGAATACTCACCGTTGAACCACGGGTTTTGCAAATCGCATCGATTTCATCGAACACTATGATGTGTAATGCTGAATGCGGACCCATTCGTTTCTCCTCTTCTTCTGCATCTGCAAACAGTTTGCGAATATTCGCTTCAGATTCACCAACGTACTTGTCCAAAATGCTAGGCCCATTGACAATCTTTGGTTCTCGTGCATTCAACATTTTACCGATTTGTCGGGCCATTAAAGTTTTCCCCGTCCCTGGAGGACCGTGGAGCAGCATACCACGAACATGTTTTAGGCCTAAAAAACACAGGCAGTATGTGTGTAAAAGGTTAGACAGTGATAGACCTAATTAAGATCGCTAATGATTGTTTGGTGATTCTAACAACATAACAAATAACCAGTTGTCAAATAAGCAGAAGGAAACTTTCAGAAGTGTCAAGAATTCTACGAATAAGTTAAAAGTTCGTTTCTCAGCCTTTATATCACAAGGCGTTTGTTGTTATGAGGCTTACGTGGTCATGTGTGAGCCGAGTACGCTCAGCCTGCCTAAACCAAGCAGAGTATCCACAGTAATGAAGTTTAAACGAACTACCATGTGAATAGTAATCAGGCCTCGTCAACATTAAGCTGGCAAGAATTCGACAGAAACGCCTAGCACATACGGCTGTGATCAGTGTTCAGGACTGCCATCAATAGCTGTTGAATTTTTGGAAGAGGAGTCCAATCAAAAACAAACTTTATTGTCACAGAGTTCCGCTCTAGAACGACTATTGATAGAAGAGGTAAGACACGAACAGGAAGTATGTTTTGTTATTTTAAAGTAATTAATCAGAACTGTTCATAATGTGCACCTCTCCCCTTGTGAGTATGATGTGAATGATACTGTACTCTGCAACGACTGAACGACGTAAGTTGTCGTTGATGGCAGATAAACGCAAGTCCCTGCATACTGCATATATGTATATATATATATTATATACTACAGAAAGATCACATGAGGTGACAAAAGTGCCACAGTACATGAGGGAAGAAAAAAAGGTTGTGCAAGGTAAAGAAGAAAGAAGTACACCAGCGTACGCAGATTTACAACACCAGCGCCATTTAGTTCTATTACAGAGAGCACCCTCCATCAAAAATGTTCAGTCCTTTCAACCCCAATCGGGAAGCGAAGAACACCCTACTGAGGCCAACTTAATCCACAAAACGAGTTATTAAGCGTGCGTGCAAACACAGCACGTGAGTGCGCCCGTGTGGCGGACACATCTATATGTTGCGCCACTGAGAGCTCGACAACGCGTCTGCTGCATTGCATCTGGACCGCAACAGATACCTGACATGCACACGCTTAAATAGCTTGCCATGTGACCGTTTCCTTTTCTAGCCACAATATACTACGACCTAACATCTAGATTATCGACACAACAGGCACGGTGTGACATGCGGCAAACTGGCATTGGTAAGCGATTTTCGAGTAAACGAAGCCCGAGAAGTAGGATAACTATGTTCAATTGCCGGTTGCGAAAACACGTTGGCGGACTTCGACGTCATTGACACGATATGCCCAGTAGACACCATTGTTGATTCGGAGACATCAATGGTCGAAAACGGACACTCTGGTAACGTCCTCTCCACGAATGAACCAGGTTTCGCGGCAAAACAACAGTACTGCTAGTACAGTGGCGTTAGAGGCTTTCACGGAAAGACTGAGATTACATCGACGTCGCGGGCGGTGTAGGAAGAGAAAGGTCATTCGAGTATTAGCTACACAATATGTGATCTCATCGGACGTTCCATCGGTTCTGATGCAGCCCTTAAAATGCATGAACTTTTCGATTTCTGACAGCTCACCAGCAAGGTAGAGCAAGTGCAGAGTTAGCTGCAACATAGCTCTAGAGTACAAATACATAATAAAGTGCGATACACACATTAAATCACTTGTTTATCATTTTCCAACGACCATTTACCAGGCTATGGTCCGGTTATTCACTGATAAAGTTTTCCAAATAATAAATACTAGGATATCGTTTCACTTGTTACAGTCCAGTTAGTATACGCTTCGGAGCCTGAATTAATACAAAAATGAAATCATCGTTTTGGTGTGAAATTACTCAGAAGTCTGGTTAGCAGGGAACCACTAATCTGGTATGGATCTACTCAACGACTAGTTTACACACATGACTCTTCATACTACTCAAATTTACTGACGGTGTGAGGGGAAAAATCAAGTGAGATTGCCTTTTATTTCAACAGTCGTGGAAGAGGAGACTTGGTGCTGAATCTCCGGATGATCAGCAGAATGTGGTCAAATCAAAACAGAGGTATCAATAAAGCGGACATCGCGGTTTTTGCGAGTTGAACTGTGTCCATCATCCTTAAGTAGGCTAACCAGATTACGAAATCGAGCACGAAAGTCATGCACATGTGAATAACATTCAAACTGAAAAAGTTGAAATTCTATACGCGTGTACTGACTACCCTGAAATTTCGTTCAGTGAAAGAGCGCGAAAACTTTGTCTTAATTATGTTATCGATAATGAGTTAAACTTTCCGTTATGTTTTTTCAGTGAAAGAGGTCATCCGGGTGAACTTATTCACAACACTCCAAAATGTTGACTAGTGGTAGCGGACTGACCGGTGTTTACCCGTCTCCTTTATAAAGGCGATTCCGCAAAACAGTTGTTCAATCGATGTTAATAAACAAATTCCCAAAAATTCTCTGCAGTTTTACACGTTGGTCTTGATTCACTCTTCATTTGAAAAACAAACTAATTACTTGAGCACAAAGCATGCCTGTGTAATTCTTCACGTGCCGTTCTGGAACAGAACACATACGAAGTAAATCACGCCAATTGTGGACCATGAAGTCTGGATAAGAACCGGAGCCGAAAACGACACTGAGCGGTTGTCGTTCAGCCAGTTGTACTCTTATGAAAACTTCGGTTGGCCAGACGCGTCCACATTGTGTATAACGGCAGTTCCAGACGAGGGCAGTTAAGTGCCCCGCACGGGGCACTTGATTATCTAGAGAAGTGACTGCGCTTCGAGAAACATTCCAACAGTTAATCTCAAGAATATTAATTGCATCTGTAACCTCTGATAGGAAACTTTGGGATTTGCCGCTAAAGTTTGAGTAAGTTCACAATATACATTCGGACGACGGATACATATAAGTACAAACTCAATGTTCAGAAAAAAATCATTGAACTTCAGAATGAGAAAGAATTGAGAGATGTTCAGTGGCAAAGTAGCAGGTCGTGTGACTGCAACAGTATGTGAAGTTTCTTCCATTAAGGGAAGAAGAGAAAGTGGTTTGTTAAAAGAGGATTCAGTGCGATGAACAGCATGCTGATGAATAATCGAAGCCGATCTGACATTGTCAATTATGGTGACTCGAGTGTTATAGCCCAATATGAGTCTAGATGTTTTCAATTAGTTAAAAATCATCTGGCTAATATATCACATTTATATATTAGAAGATGCGTAGTCTCTTTCAGCTGGCTACGGCTGTGCTAGTAAGGCACATAAATAAGTTGGAGTTATTCGTGGCCAGGTAATGTGACTGTTAAGGAGTCCATTTTTTCCGTCCAAAACCGCCTCCGTCCTCGAGAAAAACGATTAATCCAATCAGAATGAGCGGAACTGTCCAGAACGGTCGAGAGGTAACCTTGGTTATTTTTTACCTGTCCGACCTTTATTCCGCTATGCTCATTGGTGGCTTAGTGACCCTAACTATTTTTTTCGGTAACTGTCCTATTTTCTGATTCGAGAATGTTTTTAGGTCACTACGCACCATATAAATACCTTGTATTTTTCGCCTTGTCGCACACGTTTTGGGACGGAACAAAGCTGTTTTTGCACGCGTCTTTTGGTTTGTCTTGGGAGCAAATTACGGGGACAGTCGCGGTATTTTCGGGACCGAGATTTTCCGTGTTAATTATTACCAGAAGGAGAATCAAGCTCACTGCTATATCCAGGACGAACCAGCATATCCTTTCGAGGGTTTACAACAGTGACTGGTCAACTTTATAGACAAAAAAAGAAGACGATAGGCCGCAATGCTGTGTGATTGAAGTATGTAATCTACACATTGTGAAAACTGACAGCCTCTGTTCCACAAAATGATGCTTGGCGATCCGGGAGCTCTTCATATTAGAAACCGAAAATGATGCTGTTCTGACCAGTTTGGACCACCTGATCAACTGGACGGATTAGTAGGTAATTTGATCAAGTAATTTCCCCAGCATGAGAACTATTAACGTTTCGATGAAAAAAAAATCCGAAACTTCAGCACGTACAATCGGAAGGCGATATGTAAATCAGCAGGCGATGGACTAGGCAGCGTTGATAACTCGCAAATTAGCCCAATTCTCCCCATTCCCAACGTTGTATTGATGTTGACGAGTTTAATGCATCTGACATGTTTAGTACATAAAACAAGTCGAGCCGCCTCCAACTAAAAAAGTCTATTTCGGTTGAATATCTTACCGCGCACGTCTATGCTCCGATTTTCACCAGTGACCTGGGCACATATCAATACACATTTCAATAACAGACCACCTGGTGCAGTCGGTCGATTGTGCAATAACTAAACACATTCAAAGAACTACACGGCTAGTGTGAGAGTTTTAGAGATCAAGATTTTGTAGTCAGTATGACTGTTTATTTCAAAATAAAGTATAGTAGTATACTGTCTATTTCACGATTAATAGGCTGCCTGCTTTAAGCTTAAATTTTGATCCCGTTTTTGTATGAAGAAATAAACAGTAACAGGTTTTGGTGTTAGTAAGATTTTACCACCAAATGGTTTATTATAATATCAATAAATACTTCAACGATTATTGCAGGAATCTGTAAAACAGACCGAGCGCTAACCCGGTATCATGAACCAAAACGATGGATTAAAAAAAAATCAGCAAATGAGAATTAGAGATAAAATGTATATCAAGAAATACAATGAAGACGACAGAAAGAGGCTGCAATTTTCATATGACAAGCGTCTTTGATATTTTATGGTAGAGTTCGACTCCTTCAGCACTCCCGCCACGAGCCACAACAGGTCGCCAAATCCATTAATTTTTTACAACCGACGACATTTAGCATCTTCTGGACCCCGGCAGAGATGTCGGGAGCCAATCGATACCACACTGGACGATAATGTCTCTATAAAAGGATGTCTCGTTTGCATCGTCTAAATTCGTTTCATTACGATGTATATTCATGACGTTAATCAAAATTAGGACTTGCAGATCGCTCAAAATACTCCACGTCCGTGGCCTTCCTCAACTGATACATTGACCAAATGGAGGTCACCAAAGAGCATCGGTTAGGTTTGGATCGAGAGTCCGGGATACCTAGACCACTGTAGTGACTGGGTTGTCTATTATTTCGTCCTCTGAACCACGACACGGTAGTCTTGTTGAAACAGTAATTGAACAGAAGGTAAACGAATGTACGACTGGGCGTTTTACTGCCCCTGCAAAACATCATTTTATGCAAAGCTAACGCTCTCCAGATCACCAAAACGATCGTCTACTGAAGGTAGCTGGTACATTACACTGGGAGCAGGCCGAACAGTTTGGACCATTCGCAGTTAATCAGTTAATCAACGAATCGATTTGTGAATACAACTCAGTAGGTCATAGCCACTCTAGTAGTGGACATTAACCACCGCAACGCGAATACAATGCGATATGTAAATCGCGTCAAACTCCTGGTCGAGACGCGCACGTACGTTGTCACGTCAAGTGGTTTGATAATTGTAAAGGAAACACTAGTTGACCAACTCAAAAATATTGGATGCCATACAAAAACAATGTACGGAGAAATTTTGTTCGCAATAAAAGTTATCACTTTAACTCTCTCGTGCAAAACACAGATCGACTAATACAAAAGGGTCCAAATGTAAACTGAAACGCGGATAACCTTGTATATAAGTACGAGACAGACAGCACGCTTGTGAAAAGGAACAGCCGAAACCCTACATGAACACAGATGATAAGGACATCAAATGGACGAACCCAATTGCTTCCCGATAGCTGGGGGAAACATTCGTGAAGCGAATGTCCGCCGGAAAATTGCAGCAAACTCTTTATCAAGGCCACCAATTCCCATTTGGTTGAAATCCCAGTTGGGGCTGATGATACTTTGATAGGCGCCTGCACCCGACTCTGCCATGGAAGCAGCTTTACCGACCAACAGCAGCTTCGCGTCTGGTTGACGCTCCCAGGTGATAACAGTATTGCCCGTAAGTATCCCAATCTAAGTTTGCAGAAATGAACGACAAGCAAATGGGACGTAAGAACTGGGATAATTTCGAAAAGATAAGCCGTATCTGTGGAAAAATACTGACCTTTCGGTGGTTTGTAAGAAAGGTGCTTTATATCGTTGAACATAAACAGCGCACTCTTCTGTTCAACACTTACGTTTAGCATCGTTGACATGTCTTAGATAGCAGCTTGACTAGCGAACAGTAGTAAGATTTGGGAAGGGCTGTGATGTACGATGGTCAAATTCCACAGACTACTAACCGGGTCGACTGAAAGTGGACTTTTCTGGGATAGTCCATCTTGAGGGCGGTACATTAGACAACAATAAGGAACATAGTTCAGTATGTTGAAAAAGGATCAAAAACCGTTCGTGCAGTGTACCTCTTTCAACGAATATCATTTCGTATATTGTCGAAAAGTGGATAATTTCTCAGACAAACTAGCCTTCGCTCGGCTGCATCATTTCTGCTTAAACGCGTTTCTTTGTCGCCTTTCGAATTTAATGTGCTTAAGAACTGTCTTGCGGATGCAAAACTGACAGCTGGCCTACTACGTGTTTTTCGAAAATCAAGACATCTTCGTTGATAGGTAGCAATGTTATTCTCGGCGTTTTACCCAGATAAATCCCATTCCACGTGTTAACTTCTGCAAGTGAGTATTCTATGAGCACAGGTAAGTTAGTAAGATGGAGATCAAGTGATGTCAGAAGTTCACCACGAACTGTGGTCTGAAATATAATGGAACCAAAGAAGTGGCATTTGCTCATGTAAAACCTGTGAAACAATGGTATCCATGTGAAATAAACAAGTCGGGAAGATTAAATCGCAGGCTTCGAGAGATAAAAATGTGATGAGCACAAAGGGAGTTCCAGAGGAGGATCAGATTAAATTAGGGTTAGAGCTGTGATCTGAGGTCAGATTTGGGAGTTGGTTGCTCTAGAGTCGTAAAATTCTCATAGACGCTACAGAGAGATACACGATAATGTTCTCTTTAGTGGGGCGGTGTCTCGTTTGGAAGATGCCAAGGGTTACCTCATACGATCAAATGGTCCACAGAAAAGTTTACCGTATCACAGTTGGATACGAAAGCTTGGGTCTACAAGTAAGGAGCACTAGAAACTCAATTTAAACGGTCTGTTCCGACTTAAGCCACGCTTAGCTAGTAATTCCAATTAACAGCAACTGATCGGAACTACATCAGCATGTGAAAAAGACTGCGCCGGCTAAACCTACCATACTTTGGTCCAGTCAGCTTTAACAAATAGGAGTAGTACAACATTCCAATACCTAGATTGGTTGGGTTTATATGAGTAGGGTTCACGTGAATTCATGCTCGCACTTTGTGATGCTATTCATTGTTCCGTTTCTGTTGACCAGTCAGTCCCAACAAAAGCACACATTCGTCAGTGAACATAACAAAAGGCGGGTCACCCCAATGTGGTTGAAGCGTGGACGACGGACAGTATACTTCTTGACCAATGGGTGTTCAGAAGTTATCTGGTCACCTGTAATACAAGCAAGGCTTCTCTAACTAACAGCTATCGTAATGTGGAACCTGATCATGAAACAGCACAAGTAACGCAACAAAAAGAATTTTTACAAGTCAAACTAATTATAATATCGCTCTCCCAATAACGACGCTCAAAGGACTGACGACCCAACAGAGAACCATCGGGAAACATCGAGATCACAGATTCGGTGGTGGCTTGGTTAACAAGAAGAACGACGCCAGTCCATCATTAATCAGAGTCTCAAAAGTCAAGAAAGCTCGTCTAGCATTTGGAGTATTTACTAGATCGTTTGAATCGTTCTACTCCAGAGGCTTTTCGATGATAATCAACTCGATGGCATGTTCTTACCTTGAGCCAACTCAAGCATGTAGCCCGTGTTTTGCTAGACCCATTGCCCTTATTGAGAAAGTAGATTGAGGGGTGACGAAATGTTATAACGCGCCTTTCTTCTGCCAATTGTTCTATTACGACTTGAATGCTATCCTGGATTCCTGCTATGCGGCTTCACCCAGTCTACTTGCGCGGAGTCAGGAAGAACACGACTGCGGAAAAACACGCTGTATTGCCTACTTCAAGTTCGACAAATGAATGAAATGCATGTAAATATATAGCATGAAATAGTTGCCAAATATGGCCATTTACGCGTTGAACCACTGTTCGCTTGTTTAGGCCACTTCGCGATTAAGTGGCCAAGTAGGGCCAATTCCATAGCCGTTGCGCTCTGATTGGTCCATCGGGCTAGCGCGACACCCACGCTCACCTTCACGCCTCCTCCTGGTTGGTTCGACCTGCACGCCAGTGCTTTGTTGATGAATGATTTCGTCAGCCGTCACCGATGACCTGAATTCGGTCTCCTAACACAAAACGAGTCACAGCACTTCGTTCACTGTCATATCTAAACCGGTTACTCCAACCACAACAATGATCCACTTACCAGTAATGTGTCAGACATGACTTGATTCTAGTATATGGGATCCTCGATTAACCAGACTACCGAATGCAAAACCTTAATCCCTCTCCTACTAGGTCAAAATCACGAATTCCGAAAAAACGCACTGAAGCTACCTTACTAAATGGGTCGCTTGATTAGCAGACAACACATTCAGCTTTCGAATATGTGCCCAATCTGGAACATTTTATCGGAGCCCGTCTTGACAGTGTCAACCGCTGGCTTACAAGGGCAGGCTCAACGTACACGTCCAAAAGGCCAAGTCCAATCATTGTACAATCCTGCTACCATGATCGTTCCCGTGGAGTGGAAATAAGTTCGGTCCATTACAATCGCGTCCGGTCAGCCGATTTTTCTGCATACAAACAACAAATGCAGAAAATTCGGGCATACTTTCTCTTACTCAGCCATCTTGTCCTTCTCTCATAATGCTACTTTTTACATTCGCACCCTCACAATCGCCGACTTCCCAGTCAATTTCATTGAGCAGATCATATTTCCCCTCAGTCTATTATTCCTTTTAAGTCGTTCAACATAAAAACAGATGGATACGTACATCCCCAGACCCTTCGAGGGAATTCTGAGTGTTAACCAGAACAAAACCGATTGCTGAACGCACATCGGGAGCGTAGGGTGTGAAACATTTAAAACACGACTCACTTTGCTATTCGGTTGGTCACCACCATCCATGGACATGGCTAAACAAGAAGCAGACATTGCATGCAAATTAGTTCCATATTTTCTCAGCAATGCTCCACAAATTAAAAAAAATCCATTAGGTACTACGGAATTGAATAAATCAGTCAAAACTACTTGTTTCAGAGTAGTCTTAGACAACATACGAAAGAATAGTGACAAACCTATTGATAAAATCAACAGGAAGAAAAAGGATGGAGTTGTCAAACCTGCAAACCAATGCTGAGATTAGTTAAGTTTATACCACTTCTAACACAATACCCACGTTCATACATACACAGACAAACAGTATACACCGATTGTCGATCTTAGCACATACATTATTTCCTGCAACGGGACAATCACTGTATAAAGAGACACGCCGACGCACCACAGACAACTACCACAGCATCAGACATTATACCAGAAAACGTCCAAACGAAAGGCATTGAGATATAATGCAGGGATTTCCTGAGATCAAAATTTTGTGCAACTCAACCTGTCATCTACTACCGAAAGATAATTGCGCGGCAAACAGCAGGTTATTTTATTTCATTTCTGATTATGATATTAGAATAAACAAAAAACGGACTTTGTGAACAGTTAGTCGTGTATTACTAGTAACGTTATTTATTAGCTACCGATTAATGCAGCCTGTCATCTACCCACTGACGCGGCGCCTGGTTCCTGCCAACCTCCGAATCACAGCAGGAGTGACTTTACGCATACTTTACTCAATTGAGTATAAACGAGAGTAACCAGTAGCGGATCTCAGGCATGTACTCACTTGACAGCTTTTTCACCTCAACTAAAAGGAGCTTTTTGTTGAAACGAAAAAGGATGGGTTGACCAACTGTAACTGGCGTATCTGCAAATTGCATACTGAATTCGCGGGCCATGTGGTCTGAATCGAGGGGATCACCAGCCGATCTAGAGAAAAAAACGAAGCAACAGTACACGACAAGTTAGAATATGACCGAAATCGATTGCGAGTTCGTACTTTAATAACACTTACAAAGCAGTTAAAAGTGTCTATGATGGTTTATTTTCGCAATGAAAATCTTCTCACCAAGAAGGAACAACTAAACAAAGATGAGACGTTAACGATGGAAATAATTAACGACTGTTTAAAAGTTGATTCGAATACGACAGCAATAGTATGGGAATATAATACACGAGAACAACGAAAACGATAATATCAACATATTCCGACAGTGAATTTACGAGTGTGCTCCATTAGCTGAGAATCAGAATCGCATTCTTGAACACAAAGTTCTGTCTTCGGTTACGCGTACACATAATCGGCAGTTATAGCGTCCACTAATTCGTCTGCTGAAGCGATCATACATGAATTCACTAAAGTGATGACGGAGGATGAGGAGGCGGGGGCCTTGTCAATGGGCAGAAATCACGACGCGTACCCCAACCCGCTGAGGTCTGTCCCAAATAAGTACTGCAGATACGGCAGAAATGTATTTTCGCCTATTAAAAACAGCCTACAAACAGTTGGAGTTCACGACCCGCAGGCTAATGGTGTGAAGGAATGTGGGAATAATACGTACTGACAACCATAAGGAGAAGCACCGTTGCATTGTGCCCTCTGGAAACTAGACGAACGACCATCGGAGTCGATTTTCTCTCTGCAACATATGCCGTGATTGACATGAAGCTCAGGAAGCTATCAACCAGGTATGGTTCCTTGACACTCACAGGACAGCAACAAGATAGCGTCAACCAAGTACGCACGGCTTAAACTCCATTTTCACAGTCCCCTTGCTCCAGTCTACGGTCGAGAAATACGCGGAGGTATTTACGAACGACGATGATCCGTACGGATTCTGCAACTGGATTGCACATGAAATACCAACAATCGGAACATTTCGACCTCACGGACCCCGCAGGATACCGGTTCATCTTGAAGAGGAATTGAAAAGGCAAATACAGAACATGCTGAATGAGGATGTTATCGAAGAAGCCAACAGTCCCGTACAACTCGCCTGTTCTCCTGGTGAAGAAGTCCAACGGGAAGTACCGCTTTTGTGTGGATTTTAGACGGCTGAATGAGGTAACACAGAACACAGTTGTGTCAATACTGTCCTCCGTTGATATCCAGGGCACTGCTCACATTCCGACGCCTGATGGTTCAGTTAATAAAACGACTGGATAATGTGGCGGTATATGGAGATGATATTGTGATATACAGTAACACGGAATCGGAACATGCTGCCCATATAGATGCTGTCTTAAATCGAATTAAGAACTCAGGACTCCGGATTAATGCCGATAAGTCACAAATCGGACGATCATCGGTGGTGTTACTGGGACACAAGGTGGGTCAAGGTGAAATCAGGCCTCTGCCGGAGAAAATATTGACAATTAGAGAGGCCGTGGCTCCGAATTCTAAGCGCACGCTGAGACAATTTCTGGGTCGAGCAGGGTACTACAGTCGGTTCGTGAAAAATTTCCACTCCATTACATCACCATTGTACGAACTCCTTCGAAAAGACAAGAAATTTGAATGGACCGACGATGCCCAGAGGGCGTTCACGCGAGCAACAAGCGATGAACGAGCAACAACTGACACTGAAACTTCCGAATACAAAAGAAACGTTCATCGTAGCAGCAGATGCCAGTGACCGTGGCATTGGGGCAGTACTCAAGCAAAGGGAAGGAGTAATCGAATATGCCAGCAGAGTCCTGACCCCAACGGAGCAGAAATATTCGACCATTGAGAAGGAATGTTTGGCAATCGTCTGGGCACTGGACAAGTGGAGGCCGTACCTGTTGGGTCAACAGTTCCACGTGGAGACAGATCACAAACCTCTCGAGTGGATCAGGACTGCGAGGGACCCGAGAGGCAAATTAGCCCGATGGGCATTGCGTTTACAGGAATATGATTTCACGATCAATCATGTGCCTGGTTCGAGCAATTGCGTCGCTGATTTTCTTTCTCGACCGCAGATAGACGACGAACTCCCCAAAGTGACCTTTGGAGTCAACGGCTTAGTAATGGAGCAGGACCCACAAACACTAGTGCGTCTACAACGTCAGGACAAGGTCCTCCGGAAAGTGATTGAAGCTCTGGCAAGAGGCGTGAGGATCCCAACAAATACTAGGGATGAAGAGTTGAAAATAATCGCATCCCAATGGAGAAGAGTTGGCTTAAACAGTGCGGGCGTATTAACGTGGCAGCGTGGCGTTGGGCGCTCTTGCGTGGTAGTCATCCCGAGACAACTGAGGAGGAAACTGGTAGCAAACTGCCATGAAATGGCACCAGGACGTACGATCTGCTGCAACAAAGAGCATATTGGCCGAAGATGAAAGAGGATGTGACAGCTTACGTGCTTGCATGCCAGCAGTGTCAGTTACTGAAAGGCGACAATCGGGGAGCCCAACAGCCCTTACAGCCAATACCAGTCTCCGAAATCGGTGAACTCTGGTCGATGGATCTTATGGGCCCATTTCCACTGAGTGCTCCGCGGTAACCAGTACGTTCTGGTCATGACAGAACACTTTACCCGTTGGATCGAAGCGACTGGCGTCCCGGATCAAAAAGCATCTACGGTGGGAGACATGGTGATGAAGCACATCGTAGCGAACCACGGTGTACCAAAGGCGATCTTGACGGATCAGGGACCATGCTTCGAAAGCGAGGAGTTTCGAACACGCATGCAACAACTGGGAATCAAGCGCATCCGAACGACACCATATCACCCGCAAACAAATGGGCTAACTGAACGTAACAACCGAACGATCAAGGAATGGTTATCAGCCAAAGGAGGCGACTGGAAGTCTGCGTTACCACTGGTGCTATTGGCCCAGCGTGCGTCTGTTAGGTCGAGCACGAATAAATCTATATTCCAGTGGATGTACGGCAGAACCCCTCGACTTCCGGTGGATCAAGACATTGGAATATGGCCAGAGTGCAGCGATTCCATCAGAGAGTTGGTTGCCGAAAGAGGAAGAGCCAAACGAAATCTGAAAGCATCGCAGGCACACACAAAAGAGCAATCCGCAACGGCTCGGCAAAACTAGAATGTTCAACCTAGGAGAAAGGGTGAAATATCGAGATCATCGGAACACGGGTGCCAGCGGCCCAGGATCAAGAAAACTTCTGCCTAAATGGAAAGGTCCGTATTTGGTAATTTCCAGACGGGGCCCAGTATACACGATCAAGAGGGACGGCGAGACGAAACGAGTGCATGCCAGTGAGTTAGCAAAGTGGCACGAAATGCCGGCGCGGCGAACCAGAAGAAGATCAATAATCCGGGAGGCAACACCGCGTCGGTCGGAGAGGATTCGTCAACAGATGCACAGGAACCAAGGAACCTCAGAAGGGGGAGGAGTGTTGTATAACAGGCAGTTTCGTTTGAGTAGTATACTACTCACAAGCGACATTCAGGAACTAAAGGGCAAGCCTCAACGCCAGGAAGACGACGGACCAGAAGCGACTATCGGAATAGTGTGTACGCGCTATGGGGGAAGTGCCACCAGGGCGAATGACAACGTACTGCTACCCAATGTGTGTGAATGCACGTCAGTCCGTGCAAATGAGTGTACGCGTTCGTGGTCTTATGTTTTAGCATAGCCTGTACGGTTTTTCATGCAATAAACAACTTCGCAGGTCAAGCGTCTTTTGCGGTCACAACACTGTGCGACGCAATTCTATTAGGAGCACTCCGTTTTTCGAGCAGCATCAAATTGAAATAATTTCCGGATAACTGTGCAAACTGCAACAATCACTTCACCACCTGGAATACCGTTCCGACTTTGTAGTTCAAATGATCGTAGTACGGATTGCCTATACGATGGTCGAATCCTCACTGTTCAGCGAAGATTTTGAATTTCATGCAAAAGAACTGTGGTCTGTTGTCTGGGAAGAAGGTCTCAGATACGCCAAACCGTACATATTATTTTCGGAGTTTATTAACGGCCACGTTAGAAGTAGTAGAGCCCAACCACTTCAACTCACAGAAATGGCTGAAATGGTCTACCGCGGCCAAGTATTGTTTGACACTATGCGTAATGACATCCGTAGACGTTGCTTACCGAGGTCTTTGGAGGATTCGATATGTCAGCATCGTTCCCTTAGTTTGCTTTGAGTCAATATTCTGATGCGCAGCACATCTTTATACGTAATCGTTTACGGAACTTGGCATCTGAGACCAATAAAAGAGCTCCTTTGTCGCAATGGACACAGCTGTTCACACACACGCACACACCCATGTCGTAGGCGAACATGCTTCAAAATTTTTCGCCGAAACGTTTATGGAAGGATTATTTTTTATTTGAATAGTAGGATATTTTCCTGGATACGTTTATCATCGTTGTCAGGGGAAACTGCCAGTTCTTCTGACGACACTCGTACCGTTTGGCCATCTGTTTCTGATTGGTTCAACTAGTCGTTGTAACGTGCCATCTTAAGCCGTTGCTTCTTTGAGGTCTGTGGTTGGAGTTATTTCCGTCATAGTGTAGTGGATTATCAAACCGGAGGTGTGAGTATTCCAACACTCGGCGGAATACCTCAACGCGGGGAGGTACGTCCAAAAGCCCACAGCGAGCGGATCGGGGACAGCATGGGCGACCGGATGAGTCATCGCTCAACTGGATCGGACCAACGGGCGAGACATGGCAGGCAAAATGGGATGGACGACCAGATCGGGGCGCGATTATTCCAACACTCGGAGGAATATCTCGACACGGTCGTAGAATACGGTCAAAGCCCACAGTGGATAGATTGCGGACAACACGAGCGACCGGACGAGCCATCGCTCAACGAGATCGGACCAACGGACGAGGAATGGCAGACGGAACCAACCCCCCTCCCTTCCTCGACAGAAGGCGTCGGTCACACATACAAACCGGGCAGAAGTGCACACGACGTGTGAGCGGAAACCGGGGGTGTTGTGGACTGGAATTCTGATTCATAAACGCGAGCGCGCGCGTAGCATGGCAACCAGCGAGTTGGACAATAAAGATTGTGCTTTATTGGACGCCTTCTTCGCTACAATAAGGCAATCTATAGCTGCAACGATAATCAAACTGAGGCCCATCAAAAATGGAACTTTTTTCATAGACTTTGACAAATCGATCCGACGTCATATTTTTGCATTTTGATTATCTCTGTCAGTAATTCGAATAACAGCTTCCTCATTATTGGAACCAACGGTCTGTGGCGGATGTGAAGTACGTTGTCGATCAAAGGTATAAGTACTGAGCCATTTCATGGCAAATAACAGAGATAACAGCAGTTGTTCAATTTGCGCACAGTTCCGCTCCGTGGGCGAAAGAAAGGTTCCTACTGAGACAATCTACAGCCTTACCATTTAGAAACACTGCTTTCGGACCGGTTTCACTGCTATCACATTGAACAATAGTTGTGTTGGTTCAATACAGGGGACACGGCAACGACACTTAAATTTCTCGCATAGTGATTATTGCTTTTTTCCTCACTTCTGCGACACTCATTTAATCGTCAACATGTGGATAAGACGCATTATGTCGGACATAATTTGAACAGACTCAAATGAATGATCATACTATTCCAATCGAAATACTGTTTTCATATCCTCAGGGGCTGTCATCCTCCTCCTCCTCATCCTCATCATCATCATAGACAGCAATACATCAGTGGTTCACACTGATGCTTAACTGCCACACAACCACGAAGGAAAAAACCCCTATATAGGAAGAAGAAAGAAGCGAAAAGAAGGGGAGGAGACCTAACTACTAAAAATAGCTGCATCTATATATCTTCCCTCGGAGTTCACTTTTAGCCTGTTTCACATTAGATGACCAGGGAGGTTACCTTTTATCCGCGGAACACCTCGCTGTCGCGCGACAGGAAAAGTCCTTGGTCGATACATCGTCTTAGAAATGTCTCCAGGTTTCAGTTATAGCGCTAGATTGTTTTCCCAAAAGTGAACACACCATCCGAGACAAACATGACCCTTTCCAAAATGTCAAGCGCCTGAATCAAACGTTTTTAAACCATTTTGCTGGACGCAGTCAGTCCAAACGGCAAACATAACCAAAGAAAACGTCCAAAGGAGTCTCCAAGTGTATATGGATTGTTCATCTAATTTTAACTGCCAAAAGCCGAGGGCAAGTTTATCTTTACAAGAAATTGAGCTTAACCTAGCTCCGGTAGAACGCCATCGATAGCTGGTGAACAGTGTTACCATCACGGAAGGCATTTTATTCAATGGCATAGGATCCATGCAGAAACGGGTATCGTCTGATTTTCCCGAAGTTACGGCAATCTGATTGGTCATGTCGGTCGGCTCCTCTAGCAGGGCAATCATATCAGTCCGAACTAGCCAGACGAACTGCGTTTTACGACTATCGCGAATGGCCAGTGAAATTTCTTGGACTGGCGACGCAAACGACAGGGCATCGCTAATCGCAGACGAACTGGCGGCGCCCGGTACGTGACAGAAAGTTTAAGCAAAAACACGGCATTGATCAAAAATAATTAAATCAGCTAACTCAAGAAGGAATCCATCGTCAACAAAGATGACAAAACCCATCAACTTAATGGGAGCAACTTCCGAAATGAGCACTGATTCAATTATCAACGACAAAGAGGCGAAGCATATAAATCTGTCAATCCTCTACAGTGGTAAAATGAAGCGGTGCGACCCCGTTGACCTTTGTAACCCCTACCAAACCGCATCTATTATGGTGCATTTGATGCGTGCATGTTGGCCTTCTTCATCCAACCTAACGTGACAAACTGAGTTGCTGGCATTTTTACGAACTATGGAGGCTTTGACAGCCTCGTTCCGCAGGGTTGATGGGCGTTGCTGTTAATTTGGACAGTTCACGACCATCCGCATCACTGACTGAAAAAGTTCTGGAACACAGCAGCGTCTCCGTTAACGGAGAGCCAACATCCGTATAGCTGTCGACTCCGCTTCACGGAGTTTAGTCGATTTTGTTTAAGTTCGTAAATTCACACCTGTTAGTAACTCTGCTTCTCCGTGGCCTACCCAAAAGGAGCAATAACAGTCCGAGATGCAGTACTCAATGATATGGTTCATAGTTGAAAACGAATGCACGTTTCCACATACTTTGCCACGAGATGGTGGCTTGAAGTATCGAGGCAAACCGGATGATCTCAAGATAACACAAATTAGACTTAGTCATATTGGGCGGGCGAATGGACAGATGGTTGACAAACCATTTACCACGTCTCATTCCAAACACCAGGGTTAACTCCAACCTGCGGTTCACAAAGATCGTTCTAGGACTTAGATCCTTGAATCGAAGGCTCTAGCTAACAACTACGGCTGTCCCTTCGTCCAGATCTGTATGCCCTGAAAATATCTCAGTTTGTCTGTCATGCTAGTTCAACTGAGGATGACCACGAGTCAAGAGAAAATGTCACCGTTGATGTGTTTTTGATAAGGGTTTGGCATACAACAGTATACGGGTATTTAGTTAACACGGATCAATCAAAATATCACTGAGCAACAAATCGAACGTGTTTCTCACATTGACAAAACGTGTTTATTTCGAGGATGAGAAGAGCAAAACAGCTAAGACCAGTTAAACGGAAATAGGCTGACTTAGTGCAACCGACTAAATTAATAAACAGGTCTACAGACGTACGTAGAAATACAAGAACAGGTTAAACACAGTGTACCAAGCCTCCAAGAAACAGGCTACCTCAGGCAGCCACTTACTGGCACACCTTGTGGAAACATTGTGCACTAGGTAAACAGTTAAAGAGAGCTATCGAATGTTTACATGGGACAAAAAATAACGAAAATCAGAGAGTACACCGACATTTGCAAAACGCATTTCTGTCAGACTTACGTTTTTTTGTTATTGAAATCAACTGCAAAATGAGCCGCTCCTAAACAATCTCGAGCCAAATTGAACAAATATGGTTTGACCTCTAACGGCTCGTCCACGGATATATTGCCCCATTTACGCTGTGGAAGAACGTAATCAGTTGAAGAAGGGGAAACACGTGAGGAAAAAATCAGAAGACAGTAGACAAAATGGTAAAACAAAAACAGGAAAAACTAGGTGTACTTTGCCTTAAAGAGAGAGGTTCGCTTCAACTTGTCATTTAAAGAAAGCTACCTTGTCATTGCCGTGCGTCACAGAATGCAATCCACATTGTGACGGACAAATCTATGCGGTGAAGTACGCATGTTGTTTCTAGCCTGCACAGCGCAAGTACACACAGCAGCAAATCACTGTCTCTCACATAAGCTACCAGTATATTCATAATTGCGGCGACAAACAAAGACAGAACGAAATGAGGAGTACGTCAACACACTAACGGAGTCCAGCGGACAACCATAACAATGAATGAGAAGGAAGATCTTAACGGCTGCCCATCAAAGTTGGCAGTTGATCATAATAACGCACAGTTCGTGTTACGGCGTAACACAAACCCGATTTTCATCACAACCACGCTGCGGTTATCAGGCAGTATCGACCGATCTTGTGCATGTAAAGGTTGCTAACACAGGTCGTTTGCCAGCCTTGGACTGGATCCAAAATGTCTTGCATGCACATCATTTATTGACCTTTTGTTGGATGGTTCTCGCTACACAGCGAGGAAGGTAATGGTTCAACCGTCAGGGCATAATAAAGACAAGACCAAACAGTAGGAAGCTGAATACACGTACTGGTTACATCGCAGCAGGACATTGATGGCGCGTTTACATATAAACGGAATCAAACACAATGTTTAGTGCCGCAGCACGATTAGAAGATCAAGGTCGGAGCAATGCTGAATTTGGACTGCCCACTTAAGTAGATGTTCCAATATGAACGTTCGGGCACACTGAAATAGTACTGTTACATAAAATGGCTTGGTTTGTGTTCAATCCACTCTTTGAGAAGTGTGCAAAAAAAAACAGAATACGGAGAAGCAAAACGTTAGTGAATTTTGTCCCCGGCAATAAACTGATGCATACAAAAGCAACTGAAATTAGCCCGTACTACTGCCAGCAGACCCCACAATCCGCGTCTGTGTGCAAAAACAGTTCGTGAAAACCCACTACCTTCCTTGGTCAATGCTCTCAAACCGCTTGAAGCCGGGACAGGTGTGAATCTTTTAGCATCAACTGTTCTATTGCCACTCTCACGCATCCACTAGTTAATCCCACCTTTCTCCCGTAGACTGTGATTTTCCACGTGTGTGCTATTCAACAGTCTATATGGTTTAGTCCGATTCGTACAGAAAGTCAGGACATGCCTGAGGAGAGTTACCGAAGGTAGCAATCTCCACAATTGGCTTCCGAAGAGTTCTAAGGAAATACGGAGATGGAGAAGATGCCCATGAAAAGTGTGTTCTACGATCGACATGCTTTCGCATACATTGAGACGGTGGTGAGACAGGAAACCATTTAGATATAATTAACGCAATGTTAGCTTTGCAGTTCGTAGTTTTTCATTTGACTCCCCTGATTCCGCTCTTGCATTTCGCACCTATGAAAGGCGACTTTTCCATCAAATTCACAATTGTAGGTGATCGCTCGCAGGTGTATTTAGGGCAACGGTTTGGTGAAGAATAACACAATGGTTGAATCATATGTAGTACGACCTATCCCTCCACTTAAAGTGTCGAGGTAGCCTGAATGTGATGTGGTGCCTTTTGCTAAAGAGGATTTTTAGTTTCCACTTTGTGCGAAAGTTCATATGTGATGTGGTTGACCAATACGGTTGATTGTAGGCGTACTGAATGTATTGGCTTAAAAAATGAGCGACGCAGATTAAACATTAGACCACCCGGTCGAAAAATGTCATAGGCAGACGAATGACTGTACGACACAGCTGAGCAATGGCACTACACCATCGAAATACAACAGGAAAATCCGCAGTGCTTTTCTTCCAAGTGGCTCGACGGAAATCTCCGGCTGAAAGCGAAGCCGTTATGAGGGAAGATTAAAGCAAGAAGAAACAACCAGTCAGTTCTATTTATTTTTCAACTTCAAAGCCACGGGGTGATTTCATTTCGAAAGTTATAGGCCAGAGTGCTAACTGTGGCCAAAAAGAAAGTCGCACTATCGAATAAAAGTGCAGTTGTGCGAAGCCCCATTCGTGACTGTCCCTAACAACAGCTTCCAATTCGTCTGCACATGCATTGGTATATGGTTCATTTCACTACCAACGCATGGGCTCCATAGCAGACGAAAAAACAGCCTATATGACCGACTATAGTTATTACTTCCCACTACAATAAACCATTTTGTAATAAAAACTTGATTACGCTGAAATTTGTAAGTTTTGATTTTCTTACAAAAAACAGGTCAAACTAGGCAAAACCGTCAAGATTCTAGACAAATACAACTGGCTTTGTAATCGCAGGAGAAGGTTATTGTGAAGCCGACAGAGCAGTGAACATGACACACACTTTACCAGCACAGGGGCTGGGATTCAACTCGAAGGTAACACAATAATATGCAATACACACGAGTTGCAGAAGGAACAATGGGATTCAGTGTTCTTGTCGATGTGGGCCAACCGAAAATATCCACGCTAATGTAAACGCTACGACACGCCGTGCAGGTGTTCAACCAACACTGTATATAATCATTCACCCATCCTTTAGTACGAATGATGGTATGGTCGCTAGTGATCTGCGCGTTGCCTCGTGAATCCTAAACTTTGCAGTGCAAAGTGTACCAATCGAAAGACTCAACAAAATGTGAAGGATGTGATTAACTGTGAGGAGTGTTCAACCTGTGGCAATCGAAACACTTGACCAGCAAAAAGTAATGAAATCGACAAATCAGCAACCAGATCTGAGAAAGTTCTGTGCAACTCATTAGACTGAAGAAAATGAAACAGCTGAACCTATAAAAAATAGATGTAATTACAAAAGAGTATGACAAATTACGGTAGTCATAATATGAACTGTTCCCATCCCTAACGCTGAGTAAACACACTCGCAGTTTTAGGAACAACGTGCGATGAAAAGCTATGCAGCCAAATATTGCTGCAACTTATCTAACAAACCTTAAAAACGAGGGACAACTAGAAAGTAAGTCCCTATGGGCAATGTGTGGGAATGGGTCAATCAATAAAGGCAGAGAGAGGCTGGCGAACAGACCATCACAGATATGGGAGCGTGAGATAGACAGATGAGAACGAACACGCTCGCTGAGGCAAAGTAGATGGCTCACAACAATACCGAACTGGATAGTTTTCAGAATAGACCAGAATCGTCAGGAAAGAAGACTCGTTGAAATTGAAAATAAAATCGTGAAATCTTGACCAAGACACACTTGTTCAGAGCACGAACGCACAAATCCTGATTAAATACTCGGATAGCGAGTTCAGTTGAAAGTGTGCAAGAGTGCTGCTTGAGAAACTATGACTACGGGGTTAAATCCCACAACCCGTGGCATGTAATATGTATCATCATCAGCATTTTCATCTTTCAGTCGTATTGTAGCGAAAAGGCGTCCAATAAAGCACAATCTTTATTGTCCAACACGATAGTTACCACGCTACGCATGCGCTCGCGTTTATGAGTCATCATTCCAGTCCACAACACGCCCAGTCGTGTGCACTTCTGCCCGGTTTACGTTGAGGCGCCTCACCTGGGGGTTTCCGCCTGCACCCTGTGCCGTTATTGATCTTGTTGAGCGAATGGCTCGTCCGGTCCGCTGTGTTGATCCGCACTATCCACTGCTGGGACTTTGAGCCGTATCCGCGCCGTGCGAGATATTCCTTTGAGTGTTGGAATAACCGCGCCCCCGATCAGGTCATCCATTATATTTTGCCTGCCATGCCTCGCCCGTTGATCCGATCCAGTCGAGCGATGCCTCATCCGGTCGCCCACGTTGTCCCGATCTACTGCTGAGGCTTGGACGTACCTCCTCACGTTGAGTATTCCCGCCGAGTTGAAAACGAGTGTTGGAATACTCTCACCTCCCGCTTGATAATCCACCACAGTATCAGTGAGTATAATGGTTCAGGCTGTCGTTAATCTTGATAATGGTCCACGACGCACCAGGGTAATGAATAGGTGAGAACGCATAGTGGGAGGAAACAGTGCAAACCAAAAATAATCCAGTTCCACGAAACAGAAGAGTCAAAAAATTTGCGGATACAGCCTCGCCACTGACTGAGACAGTGCCATGTCAGAGTGTTTCCGAACAGCGTTTTGCGTGATCACAAAATCCTCAACCAGGCAGACGACACCTATCAACCCTGCACAGCAGGAGGACAAAGCTTTCATAGCCCGTGACCAAGTCACGGGCCACCTTGCGGTGAGTGCTAGCGAAGCAGAATTTGTGCGTTCTCTTCCTCCAATCCCCCAGTCTAGGGGATAGGGATATCACTACCAATTAGTCCGTTTGACATGACTGTCAGTGCGTTATCACAAAAGCCCAACAGATTACCAAAACGCGCAAACAATTACACCGGGGTTCGGTCCCTTTGTGATAAAAAAAAGAACGGTGTAATTTCTTGGTGTATATGCAGAGTAGTTCCAAGGTTTAATCACGGAAAGGTCTGGCCACTTTCCCACTTTAAATGTAGAATCATGTGAATAGATTGTGAACAGATTAAGAATAATAACACGATTGGTTCACATTTTTACACTGATAAACTGAGTTGCATTGGAAGAAAGATCTGGCCGACTTGCAATGACTGTATGAGAACCGACAGTCGATTGCGCATGCACACTACAACTACTCCAAACACGAAGGATTATTTGAAAGTATGCCTAGATTGCGGTAATGATCTTGAACAGTGTTTAAAAATGACTGAAGACACTCAGGGTTTGCAAGCCAAAGCTATTTCATAATCGGAAAACCGCCCTCAAACACGCATGGTCCTATGTTCAAGAATGTACCAAATAACCTCAACGTCCCTCCGATTGAGAATAATGAAGAAGAGGCGAGCCATACCAATTCACACCCTTCACATACTATTGCATACAAAACTGGTTATCTCTTGTTGAAAATGAGGCAAAAAAAGATTGCATCAGAAAAAAGCAAAAGAAAACGGAGGAAAGTTAATAGCGCACCAAGTCAACTCAACTGAAAAAAGAGCGTCTCTGGCAGTACGCATCATCTAAGAGTTCCAGTAGTTATTTATGTACCTGCTGCAGTTGCAAATTGTAACTACTGGAACATCCAGAGTTCTCGCAACAAAAAACGATCGCGAGGCCACTGTAATCAATCACTGCCACCCATGAATATTTTGTGCAAAGAAAGGGTAAAGTCGTCCTTTTCGCTTGGTTTGTGCTAATTTTCTCAAGAAATGAGGGAAAATAAAGGTTTCCCTGGCTGAAAACAAACCACCAATGGCAGGTTGGTTACGGGTTGCGTGAAGTGGCCATCGCTGTACCGGCAACGGGTGCTAAATTACAAACCCAGTCCAGAAGTCGCTCCATTTTGAGTGGGTTTTTAATTGACAAACGGTTCAAAAACTCTTCAACGATAATGCTACAGAGTTTTCCAGATTATTTCGAAAGACGTATGCGCTACTAACAACGGTAACCACAACAGAAGGACAGTTGCTGAGTACAGTCAAACAGTTAACCGCTATATTAAGTTAGACGATTGCCAGCCAGAAGAATTGATGGTTAAACAGAATAGATGAGTGACAATGAAATAGTAAGCAACCTTGATGAGTGGAAATAGTCAAATTCCTATAAACAGTGAAGAAAAGAAGTGTAATGCTCTCGAACTTAATGGTAAGCTTTAGCAATTCTGGCATACTGCATTTGAAGTTATTAAAGAACCGAATGCTTCCAGAACAACCTAAGACGATAAAAGATGAAGGAATATGTGGCACGTTCGTGTGTGGACATTTGTATGGTATGTAAGAACGGCGTAATGGAACACAATGTTGCTTGGGATCGGTTTCCTTATGCTGTCAACAATAAGGGATAACCTCAAGCGACAGCAAAGCTATCATCGTTGCAGATGTAATCAAATTTCGCGACTACAAATTCTCAAAAATAATAGATTTCATGCGTTATTTTTATTACTGATGAGTAGTAGGGGATTTTGGTTTTTCATATAGATTGAACATCACCCACAATTGATCGCAGCTGTCGCATTCCCATAGACTTTCCAGTCGGCCCCTTTCGAAAAGAAGCACTAGACTCGAGTTTCGCTCTCATTAGAGCTCGTCAGTAGTGCATATCCTTGCCACTGCCGGGACTAGAACTCCGGCCATGCTTTCATGAGGCAACCGTGTTTACCACTGCGCCATTGACCTCACATTAGGCACGACCGAATTATCATATGTGAACGCTCAACCACTTTCGCTTGTGAGTTACTTTTACCTCTCTGTTGGGCAGCCACTTCGCTTTTATTATTGATCAGAGACCCGTGACATTCATGTACCATGGTAAACAGTGAAATGCAAAACAAACAACGAATGGCAGGTAGAACAATCGTGTTCCTAACATGACGGAAAATAGAGACCAGAAGGCAAAAAAGGGGAGATGCAACCTTATAGATCAGCCAACGTACGGTAGTCACGGCCTGAGCAAACCGCATGATTCTTGTCACCATATGATAGAACCCGTGCACTCGAAGAAGCTCTCACTTCGATTTGAGGAAATAAGACCATGATATATCAATACCGAACGCACGCCCAAGTAAAGCCCAGAATTTTCAAATGGCTGAATGCCACAACGAGAAATTTAGGGAATGACTCCCTAGCTACCCATGGTCAATATATACTGATCTTCATTGACAAATATTACCAATTACTCTAGACTTTTGCTGGTTGTGATATAATAACGTCAACGATATTAAAAAATTATAGTTCGCGCTCTTTGGCATATCGCTGAAAATTCACTGCGATTGCAGCTAAGATTTTACGGCAGACGAATTGAACGGCATTCTGTACAGTAAAGATAACTTGCAACAAGCAGAATCGCTGAGTGAGTCTTATGCCAATGGTCAAGGAGAACGTTTGAATGCGACTTTACGGTAAGCACTAACTCTGTTAATGAGAACACAAGTCCGGTGCTAACCGATGACAACGTGCTCTCCAACACGCCTTGCATTTAACCAGGTCTCTGGCATGTCGACGACGAGTGCTACTTCTCCTGAGTGGTTATTTACGTACAACAGCAAACCATCTTTAGGTATGCCCTTTCCCAGCCGGCTCATTCAACCGAATAGTGTACACATGGACCGTTGCGACCGTTTTTCCAAAGATGATCTTCTAACAGAAGAAACTGAGACACTTAGCTGTAGTCTAAGATACGTAATTAGTTCGTTTGTCCGGCAGTAAAGAGAAAACCACTTCGGTTTGACACCTTACCACCAGTGGTGAGATGCGAAATTGAGTTGGCCGTAATATCGGACGACCAGCCAAGCGAGCATAAGTCATCGTGATTATCCGTAGAAACCAATTCTGAATTTCTAAACAGCATGAGGGTCTAGATAACATTCTAAAACACCATTTGAGAACATCCTTACACAGTGAGAAACGACCTGTTCATTCCGTGAACACTCGTTTCCATACACAAAATGGCGTTTGCCATGTGCATTGCGGCTAGCCTCACGTCTCATTCATCACACAAAAACTTTTATCTGCTACGAAAAATGTTACACACTTGAAACTTTATATTATATATCTCACTATTTGACCATTGTAATTTACACTCACAGTTCTCTGTTCAATTCAACCATATAATTAAAATTATAAAATGGGCAAAGTTTTAACATAAACGTTTGTCTTTTGTTACCACGTCGAGCTGAGTGCTGCAGTATCGGAAACAATTGTTGTCAACGATGCCTAACTGTCGCACCCTTTATATAACACTAAATCAATCTTACCATTACAACCTTGTAAAATCATTTCCTACACTGAGACGGGAGGCTTATTCCGAATAAGGAAGTACACGTAGCGTATACAGAACTGTCCAATACGAAAATGGACATCACAATACATTGATTAGGCAATGAAAATGCTATAGATGTCATTGTGACTGTCGATCACAAGGTCGACGGCGGCCGGAGCCACACCACCTCTGGATGAGATTCAAAGCTGAAAATGTACATTTAAGTTTCGGCTCAGAAATGTGGGGGTATTTTCGTCCCCATTGAGCCGCAAGTTCTTGCACATTTCATTTGAAGATGTCTTAATGTGACTGGTATACGATTTTAAGTCGGTACGGTTTAGATCTCCGATTTCCGTAATGGCCAATAATGTGTATTACCATTAACAACTTCAGGAAACTATGCAGTCTACTTTTTGCTTCCTACACCAAAACTATACGATACCTGCCGCGTTAGCCACACTCGTCAAAGAAATTTCTAGTTCTCACACATGATGTTCGCGGCTTTGTGTGATATGCAAGGCTCCGTATAGGCTGGATACTGTCAGGCTGTCTACACCTAGACAGCAGCAGTCGCAGTAGGCGAGGCTTGAAGCTGTGTCAGAGTAAGAAGTAAATAGGTGTGGCCACCATTGAACAACCGCCAAGAAAACAGATACTGAAAAGAGACCATATACATGAACTTCACAAAAGGTTGACTTCGGTTATAAACTGATAACCTCTGAGAGGATAAAGCGGCTGACAAACGGAAAATGAAGACGAAGGAAATAGACGAAAAGGGCCCATAAACAGGACCCATAAAGGACTGATACCGTAACAGCGAAATAAAAAGAACAGAAATCTAGTAGAAAGACCAAAAACATCCGACAGACAGACTGATGAATAATATGAAAGTTACTATGAACGGAGAAACGTTTCCAACAAGATGACACCTAGTCGAGCTTAACAGCATCCACCGTTTTAATGATTACCAATTCTACAAGAAGTACATTCCATTTAGCCGCTGACTTTTATGAGAACTGGCGCGTTTTCAGGTACTATCTTCAATCAGTTATTGAGTACGGAGCACATGGCAGCCCATCTCCCCACAGAGATATAAAATGTCGTCTATCAAAATAATAATTAACCCGTAGATCATTTCTAGCAGTTTATCAGAATCAACGCTGAAGTGACGTCTTACAATGAAGAAAGAAATGCACACATTTGTAAACTTTCATGGCATAGCAGATGCTGCAGTTAGTTGACCATAAGAACAGTTCGGCGCAGGACCTTTCACAAACAGAAATGAGGTCATAGCCCGTACACAAAACAATGTTATGCAGAATAAGTTTACAAAATGGGGGCATAGATATGTACTCACATGTTCTGTTGCTAAATAAGCTTTTAAACGAACGACTTCCGGATATGTTCAAATTAATCGGACACCATATTTTCACAAGTAATTAGGACAGATTAGCTACGAGTCAGTTATCATCTGGCTATTATCTGGTAGCATAAATAAGAGATTGACCAGCACATGAGGGCTAAGTGAGCTTAATTCAAGTGCTATACTGCTAGGTGAAAGGTGCTGAGGTCACTCGATAATAGTTCCCATATTCAAGAAAATTATCAGGGACTCTTGCGAAAACCATAGGGGATTTAGTTTGACCCCAGTCATTTCTAAGGGTTCTGGCATCAATTATACTTCGTCGACTCACTGCAGTTCGGGAGGTAAACATTAGGGAAGAACAGGCAGGGTTTCGCCCTGGGCGGGGTTGTATAGATCACATTTTTACTCTTCGTCAAATTCTGGAGCAGCGTCATGTGTACCGCCGGCCAACAATCGCCGTATTTCTCGACTATAAAGGTACGTTCGATTCGGTGGATCGATCTACACTTTTAGAGTCGCTTAAACGTAGAGGTGTACCGACTAAGTATGTGAACATACTGTCGGCGCTTTATTCCCATACTTCAGCTCAGGTTAGGGTTTACGGTGAACTGTCTGACAGTTTCAGCACCAGGAGCGGCGTACGTCAAGGCTGTCCCTTTCACCATTTTTGTTCAATTTTGTCACAGGCGAAATAGCAGAGGACTGTACAGAAGTCACAAGATGCTACCGTGGACCTCCTACATGATGGAAGACTGACTAGTCTTGATTATGCTGATGACAAGGTATTGTTTGACAATTTTCAAGCAATACCGATAATATCGGACGCTATTTTGATGTGATAAATGCTTTGAAATGTGCCTTGCAGTCCCAAACTGCAGTGTTTCTGCAATAAGAGTGTGAATTGATGTTCGATGACAAAGTTATGGAGGTAGTTAACCGGCTTGATTACTTAGAAAGTTGCACCAATGGCGGCGGAGGTATAGGGAACGAAACATAACATTGTGTCCCCAAGGTTACGGCGGTATTCGCCACCTTAGGACGTTTCTGGTAGTACAGCAGTGAGTCAGGTTCGTTTCGTGTGATGAGGGCCTCGTGACTCACCAAGTGGCTGGCGACTTCAGGTGAGATGGCAGCTGATCAAGCTCAGTGGCGTGAATGTTGTCGTTGTTTGGCCGAGTTGTCTGTGAAGTGAGTGCACTTAATGATGCGGGGCAGTGAAAGCCGTGAAGGAAGCTGTCTTGCTGATGACGCCTTACTTTCACTTATAGTTCGTTTGAAGTGTGTAGGTACTTTGATGTTAAGCGCCTGAGTATAAGCATATTTGTTTCGTAGATAGGTCGTTTTCTTTTTCTTTTTTTTTTCTAGCCATGGCCTGCTTTTTCTTGTCTCCACAGTTGTATGGAAGTTACGAAAATAAGTGCGAACCACTGATGTGTGGCTGTCTTTGACGGTGACATTGATGATAATCGCATATTCCTCACCGCCATCTATCAAGTTATGCAGTGTACTACGGGAGTGCGCACAAGTGGCACGCTTATTTATGGTTTGAACCGTGACGTTCTGTGACAGGTAAACTCAATTGCAACTGTCAAAAGAATGTCAATTAGCAACAACTTTCACATCAAAATTAACAGACCGCATAGATGAACTATCAGCGAAATGCCAAAACCTGCTTCAAAAAAAGAAACTATTGTTTGAAGCATGCCGAAGATGAACACTCAAGATTCCGTCCAGGATGAACACAACAGTGTCTGAAACCCACGAAGCTGAAAACTACAAGCACACATAAGAAAAACTAAAGTACACTGGGCATAACACGACTTCAGCTAACTGACACAGCTAGGTTGTAAAAAGGACGTACAAAGCTGCGCCGTTTCCTCTGTGTAATGTACCGGTTCACGTATTACCGAACATGCTCTATGATGCAGACTGCTCTTCTGGTCCTTCAGGTCATGCGTCGGAAGCACAAAAGATTCACTGTGGAAATCAGGGATCAATGTAAATATTATTCTTAAAGCTGATTTGGGTATTGGAAGATCACCCTCATAGCCGAGTTGTAACGAGCGCTCACGGTGCACAGCAACCAGTGCGTACGTCATACAAGCATTTGCGCTATAGGTAATCTGCGACAAGTCCTTATTCACCATTGATGCTGTGAATGTTCTTTGGGATCACGAACAATTACTAGGTTGCATTTCTATCTCACTACCTACTCGACTTGTCCGCTGACTGTTATGACCATAAAAGACGCTTGGTCTGCGAAGTTGTTTATTGCATGAAAAACCGTACAGGTTATGCTAAAACATAGGACCACGAACGCGTACACTCATTTGCACGGCTGACGTGCATTCACACACATTGGGTAGCAGTACGTTGTCATTCGCCCTGGTGGCACTTCCCCCATAGCGCGTACACACTATTCCAATAGTCACTTCTGGTCCGTCGTCTTCCTGGCGTTGAGGGCTTGCCCTTTGTTCCCGAATGTCGCTTGTGAGTAGTATACTACTCACAACGAAACTGCCTGTTATACAACACTCCTCCCTTCTGAGGTTCCTTGGCTCCTGTGCATCTGTTGACGAATCCTCTCCGACCGACGCGGTGTTGCCTCCCGGATTATTGATCTTCTTCTGGTTCGCCGCGCCGGCATTTCGTGCCACTTTGCTAACTCACTGTCATGCACTCGTTTCGTCTCACCGTTCTTCTTACTCGTTTATACAGTTGTTGTTCGGTTGCATAGGGAACTAAAAGCTTTCTGTGTAATACACATTCATTGGTATCAACTGTTCCATTGTATGACCTTATGAATGGCCTTACTCCAAAGAAATTTTGTTGTTTCCGTTCATATATAAAATGACAAATCAGCAGTTAATCACCAGTTTGTAACGGGTGGTAGTATAGCCGCAAGACAGAATGGACAAGTTGAGAATAAACTAGCTTATAGAGTGATGGATCCTCTTATGCGAGTTTATATATAAAACCATTCACGTCCTTTTCAACTGGAGAACCATGAGCATAAACACAATACACACAATGAATACAAACGCGTTCCGGTCGCTCATACTGAAGATGACTAATCAGTTAGGCTATCGGTTCGGTGAAAATGTTACTATTATGTGAATCTGGAGGTATAGTTCTGACTTCTCCCATTCTGCACACGATGGCAGCCGTTTTACTAAAGTCTATGAGTATTTAATCAAAGAAATGGTGTGAACTGTTGCATACCAAACGTTGATTTTGAAAAGCTTTCAATCAAAGCTGAGGGTCGTGTACAATACGGGAACTTCTAATAACAACTGTAAAGAAACACTTGAACAGATAGTTGATTAGGCTAAAGGAAATCCATAAGATATTAATGACGGCAAACTCAATATAAAGCAAAGAAAAAGATGCGCGTATCAACTTCAGTTTTTAGGTATTACTATCAAATACGTTTTAAAAAATTCAGTGATATCAGACTAACGGGCGCCAAATCATGTAGACGAAACCAACTTCAAGCTTTATTCTCCACGTAATTTAGGTGGAGAGCCAAAAGGGAGGAGAACACAAATAGTTGTAATCGGTTGTAAAGTTAAGGCTTTGCACAATACTGGTGCAATGAATATGGAAGCATCACCAATCACATTGCGAAAAGAGGACGATTCAAGGCAGAGTTACAACAAAAAATGACACTGTCATCAGATTAGTGTGCAATCTAAAAGGAAGTCAACATCCAAAGCAAAGACAAAACACCTGTCCTCGTACATAGCAATGCACTCCGTCGCTCAAAGCTGTATGTTGGAGAAAAATCAAAACTATGCAGGAGGATTCTGTACTCACCTGTTCTCAATTCCATCAAACCTACTGGGCATACCACATAATGGTTGCTGGCAAATTGGTAATGATCGATTATTGTCCCGAGTGTATGACTTTCATAGGCCTGTTGGGCCGTAAAAAACAATGCCAAATACCCTGAACTTTCATTTCAGAAACACACCAAACCAATCTCTACACCTTACACGAACCCTTAACTAAAACAGGGAGACTTCCACATTCTATGGTTACAGTTAAGGTCATGAAGTTGGATAGATTACACTGATGATTCAATAAACAATCTAGTGTCAACAGGTGCAAGTGCAGCTGGACTACATAACAAATGGCAATAGGATGTACAAAGCACATAGACTGATAGCGTCAGTCGGAGGTAAAAGGTAGCAAACCTGTGAAAACAGAACAGAGACAAAATGAGGACAAAAATTAAAAACAACTCTGGGGTGGTGGACAAGAAGTCATTCACAGATGATGCCACCTGACAGGATGGATGAAGATAAAAAGGCGACTGAAGCAAAAAGGTAGTAATAGGTAGAATTCTGGAATCGGTTAAAGATTCTATGAAAATCAAGCATGATCTGAAAGAATGGAAGTTTTTATACAACAACCTGAATCTCGACAACGGAGGTATCAATGGGCGCCGACTACTCAGAGCCATATGGTACCTTCTTGGACGATCAAGAAACTCCCAAGAGCCCAATACCGGTCTATATTCACCGTCACTAAGATAGGCCATTGGCGGATCGCGATTCTAAACAGCCGATCGTCCTAATTGCATGTTAGAAATAACGGAGCAGTCCACCTTGGTCCCACCGGCTGATATCACAACTAATGACATTAATAAAATAAAAGTTGATTCAGTGCCGACCAAAACCCGAAGTTTGCGATGCCGACCTAGTTGGCATAAACTCAGAACCAAAAAAAATAGTTTCCCGTATTTCTTCGCAGTCAGACGCCGTTTTTAATCTCAAATATTATGGGTGCCTCTAAACTGGCGCCAACAGTGTCCACGACAAACCGATACCACTGTTCTCTGATACAGATGACCAACGTAGGAATAACTGAAGCTTTGCTACACGCCGATATTCGAAATTCGGTGAACATAGCTGACGGATATCACATTTAACGAGACGATGGAGCAAAGAATCAGGGCGGAAGCCCCCATTCCTATCTTGAAGACACTATGATTGGCCACTGACGAAAATCCAACTTTGTTCGATGTTCCACACTCTGCAAGTGAGCCTGGAGACTCGTTGACGTTGAAAGATAACAAACAGATCCCTAAAAAAGTGAAGACCCCCAATTCCCATATTCCTGCTGCAATGAGAAGGTTATCGTCTTTACAGTTTCACGTTGCATTCCTAGTAGAAACTGATCTTCCATCAGACGTCTTATGAACTATGCAATGCGTTTGAGGGAAGGTGGATTTGGGAATTAGAAATTACGTAGAGGAGGACCTTCGATTCTACTCCCTATTTCGACAAATGTACTCTCCATGATGGAGGGTATACCAGTTGGAGATACACCAAAAACAAACAATCAAGCAGTTCTGTATTTGAGACTTATCAACGAGGCTAGACTGACACAGACAGCTCCAGTCTATTGCAAAACTTCCGACGAATCAAGTTTGAGTTGACGAGAACGGCACTTTGTTCAGCCTAGTCACCAGGAACCGATAATAGTCATTCAGTAGACAAACATTAGTCAACAATCAAAGAGGCTGTGTTGTGAACAATGCCCATTTTCATGCCCAAACTTCCAACAGCTAAACTTTGGACTAGTTTACGCATCCGTGGAGCTACTGAGTACAAACAAAGTTTGTGGAGCGTTTTCCGATTTCAGGGCAGAACTGAAGTGTCCGAGAGCTGCGCACAAGCCCCAAATGGACACGCTGCGAATGAGCAGGCCGCTCAAACGCAGTTGACAGAAAAATCAAGGGAACCTGTCCAGTATTACACTAACCCAAATCCAGACAGCTAATTACCAATAACCAAACATGGATAGGATTAAGTCGACCAATGGAAAGAATATCATGAGATAGCAAATTTTAACCAGTATAATGTGGGATTATGCTCTGCTACACTACATTTTCTACAATCACAGAAGGTTATTCCTAATGTACAAATCGCCCAGAAACTTACGTTTATGTCTCTTATCCTACATCCCAAAGGTCTTAGATAGAATCACACATTGATTTTCATGAGCTGTTAGCCAATGAGCAAAATGAATTTTTACATGGTCACCCATGCGTGACCAACTGAATATCCGCTACAGATGGATGGACTGAAACAAGTGGTGAGGGCTAAAAAATACACAACATTTGTTTGTCACAAGGCTTCCACCCGAGGAGAACATGGACCTTTCGTGTAGACTTCTTTTTAACTACCAAAAGGAAGAATTATAAACGACTGAGAGACTATTTTAATGTGCTACATAACGAAATATAGATCCACGGGGTTTTCTCTAAAAAAACGTACTGAAGTGACTGCTTCTGACCTCTGACATATGGATGTAAGTGACGCACCAGGAACCATCCGATCTCCACTATCCGTTTCAGCAAACGACTCCAAACTATGTCAGGTCACCAACTCGTCAAGAGATGCGTTAGCATCGCAGGGTGACCTCGATCGGCTGGGTCGCTATGCCTCCAATAAGGAACCTTTCTTTGACGTAAGAAAATGGCATACTCTTCAGTTGTGCCATAATCCAGACCTATAGTCTGGATGGTAGGTCACTAAGATTGAGGCAGCACAACAGTGCCAGAAAGTATCAGTCAGCCGACCAGCCTGACGTTTTGGTAAAGTGCACTGCAGTTGCCGGGTTTAATACTCTCTGAACATACTAAACTCTCTTTAGTTTTTCCTGTTTAACCCATTATCGAAGGTGATATTAAAGTCGGATTCCCGTATCTTATGAAGAACCACCTGAGAATAAGCGTTCTACGATGATTAATCAAGAAGGTTAACGGTATGTGCTAGGCAGGTATTCCGGTCGCCTTAATGACTTACACATATCCCGACTAAAGTACACGATTGATGAGTGATTTTATTCAAGTGCTTCGGAAGACGAAAGATCCGAGGCACCTCAACGGGCACTCGCCATCTGTAACTCTAGCCAATAATCTCCGTGGTTACACTTTAAAGATTACACATCAATAGGCCGTGCTGCAGATCCTATCTCTGTACGAGTCTCCCGACAAGCTGTTGAAACATCTAATATCGACTGGTTCAACAGATTACTCGGCATCCATATACTCGTTCTTCACAGTTCCTACAGCGACAGGTTGCAGTGAAGGATTAGCAACCATCAGAATGATGCTTTGCTTGGTTACGTATAAAACTGGGATCCACGAAACATGCATACTTACTATTGGTGTCTGAGGCAGTTTCAGAATTCCAGTTCTTTGTGAGGACATACACTAAGCCGAAATAATCTGACGCGGGGTTTATGAGGTCGTGGTACCTACCCACTGATCAGTCTACCATCGAGCTACTGAATATACTTCAAGTACGGTGTGAACATCAGGTCCAGAAGAGGTGATTAACGACCTCCTTTAAATCTCGTCGTCTCTCGTACACGCTGGCAAGAGGACAAGTGGTAGAAAACATCAAGTAATTTCTGGCTGAGCATGTCTGTACATTTAGCAAATTTGGAACCCAGTTATTTTTGGAACACGCGCGTAAGTTATTACAATCCTCCAGCGGCTTCCTAATCATCATTGACAACAATACCTCAGTGGTTCTCACCGGTGCTTAACTGTCACATAACCATGAAGAAGGCAAACGTTGAATACGGGGAGGAGAAAAAATGAGAGGAGAAGCGACTCAACTACCAAAAACAGCGTTTGTCTGAACACACAGCATCAAGGTGTCTACAGACTGCAAACAAACAAGTCACGAGGCCCTCATCACACGAAACGAACCTGACTCACTGCTGTACTACCAGAAACGTCCTAAGAATGGTCTGTGTGATCTCTGTCCAGCAGCTGTTTAGGTATTGGAATTGACATTTAGGTTGCATACGTTTCATCACCACACGAGTTGCGTAAGAAACTACGCTGAAACACTTACGCACTGATGATGTCACCTCGTTTGGTGATGAAACGTTTGCAACCTAAATGCCAAGCTCGGCGAACATACCAATACCAAAACCATCAACCCGAGCTACGAACAACACCACCACTGTTCACAACTATCAGCTGTTTAGGTACCGATACTATCAGACGCTATTTTGATGTGATAAATGCTTTGAAATGTGCCTTGCAGTCCCAAACTGCAGTGTTTCTGCAATAAGAGTGTGAATTGATGTTCGATGACAAAGTTATGGAGGTAGTTAACCGGCTTGATTACTTAGAAAGTTGCACCAATGGCGGCGGAGGTATAGGGAACGAAACATAACATTGTGTCCCCAAGGTTACGGCGGTATTCGCCACT
>LOND01000006.1:44020-56254 GCA_014220965.1 Paragonimus kellicotti
ACCGCATTTGCAAAAAGCAACCCCGGAAAGTCTTGCAGCCGAGTTACATCAGCTGTATATCAGGAAGGTGTAACTAAGTTTTTCAAAAACGGGGATGTTTGTTGCGAATAAATCACATCAATCACTTTCCACCTTTCCGTTTGATTAACATAGCTGTTATTGTGGACCCCAAAAAACTTTTACATTGTATTACAATGAATCCATCTCCACCTTCTTATCCGTTGCATCTGTACGATCCTCCCACTGTTGACCACTTAACAGATATGCAACAATGCCTAAACAGTCCTCTGAAGCTTGTTGCCAAAACGTTGAGACTGAGAAAATTGATTTAGGAAGGCATGGAATTGTTACAGCAGAAAAGTTGTGTTCGTTTTAAAATGGAACCAGCTGACAAGTCAAGTTGGAGTCTCAAATCAATATCCAAAATTACGCAGCACCGATCTGAGTTGATACCTGATAAAAAAAACAAAGATAATCACATTGATGTCCAAAAGCCAGGCAGTACATAACTTTTTCAGTTCTCTCCACAGAAGCAACAACCTAGATCACAGTGAGTTGTTAGCTAAAAGGAACTTGTCTTCCAGTAGTGAGACTTACTCTACAAGCTCTGAATACGGCAGTTCAGCGTGGATTTGAAAAAAAGCAAACAACTAGAGAGATGTCTCAGTAGCTCTCACTCACGTGTGAGTTATTTCTGTATTAGGCGAACCTGACAGTGTATCATGTTGGACGGGAATATTGAGTGGCAAACTATGGATGTTCCGGTAAGCTGGACTGATATAAGCGATTGTTGAAGATTTCAGGCTTTGCCAGAACTAACTTTATGTTATGAACATTGTACAGTTGTTAATGATACTGCTAAATGTAGAAACGATTTCCAGATTTATGTTACTTACTAAGTACTTTGACGGCGACATAAACGTGGTATGTTTACAACACAGAGGCAAAGTAAAGTTAAGTAGTTCCAGCTGAACAATTTTTTTCCAGTAGAGATATAAATGGCTCATTCAAAATTATTCTTTTCAACGATGTATTTTATAACGTTTTATTTTTAACAGCAGAGCTTACTGTGACTAGTTACTACGTCAGTCGTTTTCCTCATCAGTGTTTCGTGTTCACCATGTTTCAGTTTTACGTTCAGGTACGTTGTAAGCAATAATATATATAATATTTTCAACCTTTGTACAGGTCGCGGATGGTACACAATTTCTGAAACCCAGTGTCTTATTTAACGGTTTGAAAACTACCGATACTTCTTCAGTCCTTTTCAAAGCCAAGTAGGCATTACTTTACAGACCAATTGTCAAAACAGGAACACGGTGGTAGACCTAACGGAACTCGAAATAAACAAGGAGCACGTGATGGAATTAATCTTAGCTCCGTTTACAGCTGTCTTGCTAAGAAGTGTGAAAGCGTAACAGACTACCGCATGACAAATCCAAGTGCTCACGCAGGAGTGGTGTGAGTTTAAAACGCGTTTTGAACTTGCATAAGGACCGATACTGTTCCATCGATTGACAGTCATTGAGCAGTGTGATTAGAGTGTATTGGACATATATCTGAAGAAGATGGCGTAACAAGTAAGTTAACCATGAACGAAATTAACACAAAACGACTCAATGATAGTTGAACCAAACTAGGTGCGATTAAAGAAAAGCAACCCAGTTACACAGCTACAGTTACACATTGTGTGCGGGAGATAGATTCAGATAACTCCACTTGTCAAAGAATTGACATTTTGGCCTTAAAAACTGCAACGCCTTCTTCTGTATGACGAGGAAGTCACAGTAAAGAATAAACGTTTCACTTATGTGTTGTAAATCCGACTTTTCACAGGTTTATACAGGTCAAAAAAACAACAAACGCCTGTGAGCTTCCATTTCCATGCTGAACAAACAATAGGGTTTATAGGGCAGTCAGTAGGTATCAAAATGACTTTCTCAGCTACAGTGAAAGAAAACCGATTTAAAACAGGAACAGTAATGTGCTGCTTGTCTGTATCTGATCAAGATATTACCACAGACCTCTTACCTTCATGTAAGACCAAAGAACAATCGGCACTTTGTGGTGATCGAGTGAATTATCCATAGTTGTTCTATGAGGCATACATTTTTGATTAGTGTTTTATTGATAGACTCACTACTCTGTTTCTAAAATGGGAAAGAGTATTCATTGATCGAAAAACGACATCTACAGAATGTGTCTGACTAGGAGAGTGAATGTCTTCAAGTTCGAACACGCCGGACGTTGTAGCGAGTAACGTCTAACTTGGTCAGTCCTACACATTTGCCAATTAGTTTTTTGGCTCGGCCATATAAGGGCATATGGAGGGGGGCAATTGTATGCTCTGAATTAAAACTGGTTATCTTCACAGGGTGGAACATCAGTCTAATGACCATCTCAGACTCAACATGAAGTATATCACACTTTAGTTCGAAACATCAATTGTTTCTTTATGAAAATCTGGTCGATAACTCCCTTTGAGTTCTTGACTACTCCTCTATGCCTCTTGACTAGATTCTTACAATCGGATTGTATATATTTAAAGTGTGATGAAAATTTCATTAGAGTATTCTCACCGAAATCAAGCATAAGTCTGATCGCATGTACAAGCATTAATCCGACAATCATGGGCAATAATTGGGCCAACTGTCACGTAATGGGTCTGTGAAAGCAAGGTTGCGTTTCATAACAGTTATTGTAACTTATTGGTACTTCCTTTTAGTAAGTAAGTAAGTGAGGGCAAAGACTGCATTCTTACGCAAGTGACTCAGTAGCAACAAGTTACGTTATGAATGAGTACTGGGATATTTCGTTGACTTCACGGTAAACTTTATTATCTACACACTATAATCGCACCACCTCGCACTTCCGACTATACTTTCTCATCTACTCTCAACACTTACTCTCAGATCTGCAGCACACTTTAATTCTGAGCCGGATTATTCAACCCAGACCTGGGAAGTTTTTAACCCATCGCGCGCATGCCTAGACTGGAGTTAACCTCACAACCCCACTGTCTACTATTGTCAGATCAAGTGACTCCGGCGATCTGCAGCTTGTGCTCACACCTTAATTGATCCATAACCTCAGATATATCCTCCCCGCCGACATGTGCTGCTAATGCGAACCCATTCGATTTAGTCGGTTCGACACCCCTTCCGTCTCGTAGGACCGAGTTCGCTCAGAACTCGCCCAGCGCTCCCCACGCATCCGCCCCGACCACCCCCAACGGGCCTATCGCTCTTCCAACCCACCCGATCCCCGCTGTTCCCTGCGCCTCACACCGACCAGGTCAACAGCTTGAGTACCTAGTGCTCTCTCCCTCCTTCTCTCAGCAAGCCAACTCCGCCCTAGCTAGCCCTCTGTCCGGAAATAACCGCGCCACCCCACCAGTCGTCCACTCCCAGCTGTGCACATCAGGTGTATTGACTTCAACAAAGAAGACTCTTAACGTTTTCGCCTCCTAAATTTGTCCTGCGTCTTCCTGCAAACAATTCGACTTCGCTCTAATGTGCTTTCACACCTGCTCACTTTGTAATGAAGAACACACGAAAAACCTCCTATTATTCTTCTATTGTCTACCAGATGCCTCTATATCTCGCCTACTTCTCGCTAGACAGTTAACTTGAAAAACTCTTGTTAAGATTTACAATAATGTATTAGTCGGGCTGAGGCTAACCTGTTAGCTTCTACGCGCCACAATGGGCTAAACTGTATAACATCTGGCAAAAGAATCGTGAATCCTTAGGGGACGTTGCTCCAAACTTGCTAGCCAGCAGTTACATGTACAACCGGATCGGTATCTTGAGATGGATCGGATTGTCACTCTAACGAGCACTTCAAGCCGCACCCTCGTCTCCAGTTTCATGTCTACTATAATAGTCGCATCGCATAATTTGTTCCTCTGTTAATCCCACTCAAATAATAAAATTGACCCACCCTACCCTTCCTTAGCATCGACTATCTCATTGTAACAATTCTCTCCTTCATGACACGCAGTGGCTTTCCTTATCCAGACTAACGCGTTGCTGAAATATCGCACTCTCGGATACAAAAACTCCTCTACTCACGTGTATGCTCCGCCATTATATTGTTACCTAAACACAAAACCCTAATCAATCAACACTAAAATGGTCAGTTTCGTTGAATATAACCCGTCCTTTCAACTGCCCAGCCAACGCTCATAACCATCCACGTACAGACGAATCGAAAAGTTCAAACTTGTCGTCCGAGCAAGAAGGTGTGAGTCGAAACGTCTACAGTAATAATACTCTATATATATATATAGATATATTCTGTTCGAGCACTCCTCTTTCTGTTCAGCACGCTAACCCCGTTCTATCATCTCTTCCCCTAAATTGATTGGCGTCCATAATTCAGTTCTCAGACTCCTGTTGGTTCACCCTCCTGTTCTGCTTCATTCAGATGACGCATCTTTGCTGGGTGGACAACCAAGTGATTAGGTATCAATACTAGCTAGCTCTAAGTGTTTTAGACTGAATCGAAAGTAATGCGTTATTTCGTTTCTTCTTACGGGTGTCTAATCATGTAGATAACATAGTGAAACTTGAATTATCATCAGAACTGAGAAATGGTTTACTAGGGAACATTCGACCGAATTTTAAAGACTCAGGTGTGAAAGCGATTTCTGCGAACAGCACATGGTGGTTTCTTGCCTACTGCATGTATATCAGCTTAGTACACACTCAGTCAAACGAAAGTTTCGGAGAAAAATGCATCTGGCGGGATAAATATGATAGCTTTTCAGACCCGTTTATAAAGCCACATCTGGGTGGGAAATCGCTCGAAGTTACAAATACACGACTGAAATAGAGCGAACTTTTGCTCATCTACCCATTATTTTTCTGCCGTTGTTCCAGTCGTTGAGAAGGTCGGATGAAATTTGTTGCTGCTTTAAAATCAACTCTAAGCAATACTAATAAAAATGGGTATGTTTAAACAGTCCGCTGATTATGACGAAAATCCGCACAGGAGAGTGAGCATGAAAAAAGAGAAATCCTGATGGAAGTCTCGTTCCTAATAGGATAATCCTTCGCAGATTTTCCTGAGAGTTTTGTTAAAGAGGTTGTCCTATTGATGGCAGTACGGAGATTCATGATGCAATCGACATCTCCAAGTGGTAGCAACTGTGAAAATTTATTTATTTTCTGCAAAATAAGTTGATTAGCAAAAGGAAATTGCTGGTCTGATCAACGTTAGTCGTCTGATGTGTCATCTCATGAAAACATAATTTTGTAAGAGAGAGTAATAAATACTGGTTTTGCTGAGGGGTTAATAATAAGTTGCGGTTGTGAAGGCGGTTTTTTCAATCTGTCGCACAACCTAGAGGCAGAATTTCATGTGAAGGAATGATGAACAATTCAAAGATTTTGTGACCAGCGTCTATCGACTCGTTGCAATATGGTAAGGTAAGTCACAGTTAGTCCCGCGACAAAAAACATTTTCAGGAAAGAGCAGACGTTTATCCTTCGCTCGCTTTTTCTTGAGGGGGGAGCATATCACCTCTCCAAATCCCTTAAATCTGAGTACCACACAGTAGTCAAAACAACAATACTCTGTCAAAACTAAAAAAGTAGTCATGACTGATATTGAGATGTCATTGGTCTAGTACTCGATTTATTCAATAAAGAAAACTTTCCAAAAGGAATTGCATACCTTATTGTTTCTAGTTTGCATAATACTGGAGAGAGTGCATTACCACAACACACACAGAGAGAATGAATAAACGTCGGGATAAACGAGACTGATATTTACACACACCTCGAGCCAGAAGAAAACGAGAAAAACGAGCTAATGAATATCACTCGGTTAGTCACTGTTTCAAGACGATTCAAAAGATAGTCAACCGTGATATGTTTGTTTCTGTCTGTTAAGAGAAGGGATTTTCACTCATAATATAATTGAGTCACTTGGCGGAGGAAAGTTTTCCGTGCCTGGTTTCCAATACCAATGTTCAGTGGGTTCATGGACCACAGCTACTGCCGAATAAACCACGCCGTGATTTTTTTAAGTGGGGCACATCGGAACACAGCTGGCACGAGTGGTATGTGAATATTGGTAATTAAAGGAGTTTATATAATTTACTGATCCACTCAGAAGCTACTGTGCAAACACACTAGGTTGAATCCGAACGTTCTGTCCTAGTGTTTCTTCCTGGAGGCCTGGACCCACTTTGGGCCCTATACGGTGTTTATTTCATGGTATTGAGGGTTAGTTTCTTAATGGAGATAACTAACGCAATTTACCTCCTTCCTCGTGAATGTATTTCCCGAACGGATGTTTTTTTCTTGATGTAGATTCAACTTCGGGGGTGCTGAATCACTGTGAGTATAAAAATCTTTGAAGTAAGCTTGACATCCCTGGTCATTGACAAATGTATCTGAAGAAGACCAATTGTTGAGATTGTGTTGAACAATCAACATGTGTTGCAAAGAAGTGGGAAGTAAACTCAACTCCCATCAACTCCACTTTATTAATCGGTTCAATGTATCCAAACAACGGCGCATGGCACACGGTCTGACCGACTAACGTTTCCATCCGATCATGTGAACTGCCCCGTGCTTTATGACACAGTGTTTTGTGTATAACAGCAGTTATTTTCAAACTCAATCCACTGTGAAAATAATCCCTTCGTATTGTGGATAATGAGATAAGTGGTCGTGTTACTGGTAATTTTGCATCAAGCATTGAGCATTAAACATTAAAATGTCAACTAATATTGCGCACCTTACCTCTTTATTTCAGTAGCATTAAACTTTCAACACGGCGAAAGAATAGTGGCTTATGGCAAGCTACCCGGTCAAACTGTGTTCACGATACCTGTTGAAGAACATGCTGCATATGTGTGGGTTACAGGTTAACCAGGAAAATGGTACTCACGGAGTGTATTCAATCAAAAACAATATCATGTTGGCGTTTATGTAAAGAATACATCCCTTTGGACATTAATCAACTGTCTGATATTTGATGGTCATTTTATGCACAAAATGGGATGGTTGTTTAAATAGGTCCTCGGTCAGACTACAATAGGTTTAACCTAAGAATTTTAGGTTTCGCAACATTTCGGCTTTCTTGGACAGGATTTGTCAAGATCTTTTAATGTGATGGATAGGTACTGCAGTGTGTGAGGAAGCACAGAAACAGGGTGATGACCACCAGTGAAGCAGACAGACAGCAGACTGTTTGCGTTGATAACCCTTGATTTATCCACACGGCTTCCAACTACTATTGGTTGGTTGACGCGATTGTGCACCCAATTAGGCAACTACCTGTCATTCTAGCATATGAATACCTCTCTGTCAATGAAATTTCACCCCGGTCGTTACTGGCATTCGCAGTACATGAAATATGAGAGGGGTCAACAGTTATTGATAGTGGATAATTGCAGGCAAGGGGTGTCAAAATTCCTTCAGTCTCTGAACAACAAAAATTACCCGTAGATTCAAGATTGAACAGATACCATCGCACTTGAATGAACTTTCAAAAAATGTCGCTTCTTCCCAGGCTAGGTTGCTGAGTTGGTTTATGACTTGTGGTTTGGCAGATCTTACAGCAGATTATTGGGAATATCCGTTTCCTTTCATTGAGCTCCTTCGAGTTGTTTTACCGCTACACCCGTCAAAGCAACAGTGTAGACATATCTGAATCGATCGAAAATATGTCGGGCAAACTGAGGTTTATACTGGATGGAAGCATGTTTTTTGTCATGAGTTGGCCATTCTAATGCACCTTTATAAATGCACACTAGAATTAGTCTTAAATGAAGTATCGTGGTAAACCATAGGTTTAAACGTTGGTTCTTTACTAGAAGATACAATGTACATCAGTTACACACAAGCAAATTACTTCAATCAACATCTTGTGAAGCAGTATTCCGTTGAAATCTATGTAATCATGTGCAATTCAAGCAGTCTAACTTGTGGCATTAATGAACGACTGTTCGTTGTCTAACAAAACCTTTAATTGTCGTTGAATATCGATTTGTAGTAGCAGGCCGACTGGGGAGTTAAAAATTAATTTTTCCAACATCTTGTGAAGCAGTATTCCGTTGAAATCTATGTAATCATGTGCAATTCAAGCAGTCTAACTTGTGGCATTAATGAACGACTGTTCGTTGTCTAACAAAACCTTTAATTGTCGTTGAATATCGATTTGTAGTAGCAGGCCGACTGGGGAGTTAAAAATTAATTTTTCTAGTGTTTGTGCGACAGACTTTTTAAAGATTGACTAATCTATTTGTGTTCTGTTGAGTTTAACATCGAGTAAATTAACCTGAAGGGAGTTACTGGTCTATGGGACCTCGGCATAATAAACAGTTACGGTGTCCAAATAACCGTCAGCCTAAGTATCTTAAAGTCAGCTTCGCTGATGAGGTATAGTAACTTTCGAGACGATCCGACTGAAACGTCTGTCTGAATGCGATAAACGCTAGCACCTACGAATGATGTCCAATTTACTCAGACCACCTCAAGTACTATTTATCAACATTTGTTTGAAAGCCACCAGTTTACGTCACTTACTTATTGCTAGTTCGTCGAACTGGATTTCAAATCTGAATTCCCCGAACATATTTGGTGCGGAATATTTCTGTTTTTAATTAACATGATCGACTGGGAAGACGACAGCAAACTAGCCTGGATAAAATTACATCTCATCCTTGTTTACCTCAAATCAGTAAGCCGATCGGTTGCAGTAGATAACTAAATAGTCTGTTTATTTGATGTAGCCTCGAACTAGTATTATGACTCGATGGTTTTTGCCCTGAGCCCTTGCACATTTTATCGATAAATGTTGTAGGCGTGGTCCGCCTCCTTGTTCGATTATTCCTGTCATCTCGACCTCGTTAGCCTTTCATTCTAGCATACATACTCGTCCATCTACCAATGTGATATACAGCTGCTAGTTGGTGGGTTCAAAAAAGCCGTAATTGCATAGTCCATAGAGCTTGTTCTTCTATCATTCGATATTTGTCGTAAACATTTTCTCATTTCATATCCATTTGTAGCAAAGTGACTTAGTGTTATTTGGTACGTGAAGTTATGTGAAAAGTCGAACAATCGCCAGAGGAAAAAACTGAAAATCTCTGTCAGAAATGCTCAGCCTTTTAATTAGGATAAACGGACATTGGTTTCATGAGCGTATGTTTCCATCTCGACTTAATTGACCAGCTGGTATCTAGTGTCACGCAACGGACTATTCATTGAGGTGCTTTAAGCACATTTTACACAGTTAGTAAAGATTCGGAAGCAATGGGGGTAAGGTGTGAACTTTCCATTATAGTGGGTCAGCTGACCCGGTTATCTCAGTTGATATGTCAGGTTCCAACTCCTTTCAGTGACCCGCTTCAGGGCTGACTAAGTTCAATATATGTAATTATATTCTGTTATTTATCCAGACTGCTTAGTAAACATGCATAGGATACGCACGGACCCCCTTAACAGAATGCGTAAGCAGATGGTAAGTCACTTATTCCCTCAACCCTATGCTTTCCCTGGTTACGCAGGAAGGTTAATATTACAGTTCAGTTCACATAACCTGAGTCCATACAGGAGTACGCTGTGTGGAGTGCAACACGGCTGATCCAACATGGTTCTCTTATGGACTATAGATAGGACTAAGCTACTTTTCACTCCCGTGGATCTAACGTATCGTATGTTCAAACGTCGTCATATGTTTGCAGGGTAAAGGTTGGCATAACGTACACAGCGTGGGTCCGCAGGCGGAGTAATTTAATGTTCAAACATAGAGAACACTCAGCCCTAACCAAAGGTTAGTTTCTAAATGTTATTTTTGAAGATTCTTGTTTTAGCAAATGTCTTCGAAATCGTTTTATCCGTGCTGGTCATGGTATTCGGATCACAGTTAGAAATCAACAATTTTCACCTGCTGGCATCGATCTACAGAAACTAACAAATACGTTGCCCACCTACTTAAGTCACATCCTACCATCAGTGTGATGCAGATTGTGGTTACTTATCTTGTGTTACCGTAATTCAATATAGACCCCCTATACTGTTGTCATGCAATCAGGCTTGCTGATGTTGCTACGGTGTTGGGTCCGGGCAACAGGGCTTCAACGTAAGGACGCTGCGATGTAATGTTCTGTATGAGATTGTATGGAGGTTATTCTCTGCTTGGTAGGAATTCTAAAATTTACATAAGTTTGACAGACTGGGTCACTTTTTAACCATCAGACACTTAGTGGGATTGAAGGAACAAATGTGAACTTTGAGGACACTGACGTTTTGATACACGTTAACTATTGCATAGGAATAGTCCAGTCCCTGCAAAAATTTTGATAACTAACCCGAAGACAAAACCGTGCGTCATTTCATTTCCACACAAATTTCCGACTAACAGAAATTCAATTTCAGTCCGGTTTGTTTATGTTTTGCGAAGTTCGCTACTAATCCATACCCATGATCAGTTAGTTACAAAAATGTTGTAGATAACATTAAACTAACAAAAACCACCGATGAATCGTCGAACACTTTGAGTGTTGGAAGTTGGGGATCACCTGGATTTATTGGAAATTTTGCCAGCCCTCCACTGTGTTCAGTCATTTCGGGGCATGACCAAGGACTGACAAGACCGGACCTCGAGTCTGTACCTTTTTCAACCGATGATCACTTTTTCATGTCTTGATGTCCGTTTAAAGTATCTGAAGCGGTTTCATTGATGTTATGGAACATCTGCTCACCTATGATCAAATGTGAGTGGTTTTCAATTTGAAATAACCTAATGAACTATCCAAGCTAAGTGGACTGTATTGATATGGCTGTTCCTGTGGATGACGATGGAAAACCGCATTGCAAAAAGCAACCCCGGAAAGTCTTGCAGCCGAGTTACATCAGCTGTATATCAGGAAGGTGTAACTAAGTTTTTCAAAAACGGGGATGTTTGTTGCGAATAAATCACATCAATCACTTCTGCACCTTTCCGTTTGATTAACATAGCTGTTATTGTGGACCCCAAAAAACTTTTACATTGTATTACAATGAATCCATCTCCACCTTCTTATCCGTTGCATCTGTACGATCCTCCCACTGTTGACCACTTAACAGATATGCAACAATGCCTAAACAGTCCTCTGAAGCTTGTTGCCAAAACGTTGAGACTGAGAAAATTGATTTAGGAAGGCATGGAATTGTTACAGCAGAAAAGTTGTGTTCGTTTTAAAATGGAACCAGCTGACAAGTCAAGTTGGAGTCTCAAATCAATATCCAAAATTACGCAGCACCGATCTGAGTTGATACCTGATAAAAAAAACAAAGATAATCACATTGATGTCCAAAAGCCAGGCAGTACATAACTTTTTCAGTTCTCTCCACAGAAGCAACCAGCTAGATCACAGTGAGTTGTTAATTAAAAGGAACTTGTCTTCCAGTAGTGAGACTTACTCTACAAGCTCTGAATACGGCAGTTCAGCGTGGATTTGAAAAAAAGCAAACAACTAGAGAGATGTCTCAGTAGCTCTCACTCACGTGTGAGTTATCTTCTGTATTAGGCGAACCTGACAGTGTATCATGTTGGACGGGAATATTGAGTGGCAAACTATGGATGTTCCGGTAAGCTGGACTGATATAAGCGATTGTTGAAGATTTCAGGCTTTGCCAGAACTAACTTTATGTTATGAACATTGTACAGTTGTTAATGATACTGCTAAATGTAGAAACGATTTCCAGATTTATGTTACTTACTAAGTACTTTGACGGCGACATAAACGTGGTATGTTTACAACACAGAGGCAAAGTTAAGTAGTTCCAGCTGAACAATTTTTTTCCAGTAGAGATATAAATGGCTCATTCAAAATTATTCTTTTCAACGATGTATTTTATAACGTTTTATTTTTAACAGCAGAGCTTACTGTGACTAGTTACTACGTCAGTCGTTTTCCTCATCAGTGTTTCGTGTTCACCATGTTTCAGTTTTACGTTCAGGTACGTTGTAAGCAATAATATATATAATATTTTCAACCTTTGTACAGGTCGCGGATGGTACACAATTTCTGAAACCCAGTGTCTTATTTAACGGTTTGAAAACTACCGATACTTCTTCAGTCCTTTTCAAAGCCAAGTAGGCATTACTTTACAGACCAATTGTCAAAACAGGAACACGGTGGTAGACCTAACGGAACTCGAAATAAACAAGGAGCACGTGATGGAATTCCTCTTAGCTCCGTTTACAGCTGTCTTGCTAAGAAGTGTGAAA
>LOND01000006.1:56354-73098 GCA_014220965.1 Paragonimus kellicotti
GAAAATGTGACAGCTGCGATGAATTGTGGGTGATGTTCAACTTGGAATATGTATATTTGCACGTATAAATATGTACTGTCCGTGGGCGAGGTTAGGTAAGTACACAATGGCCAACATTTCCCTCATTTCCGAGGTGTTATTGTACTAAAAATAGAAACTGGAGTGATGTGAACTGGAGACTGGTTGATAACACGAGTGTTTTCTTTCGGCAAGCTTTAATATGATTTATATTATCAATAAACATTTTTTTAGGTACTCTGCACATCACCGGAACACAAATTGACCCAGAATAAATAAAGCAAATGGTTACTATTGCTGTTTTTTATTGTTGTTGTCTTCCGCGCCGTTGTTTCTGCTTTTAAGGCCACAAAAATATTTGCTCGCGTTTTGTCATCATTTCCTGTTTTTCATTCCATAACCAGTTTCTGTGTAAGTTGGATCATCTGATAAAGTTGCATTCATTCGAACTGACATTGATTGTACAAGGCGCCGTTATTCATGCATGGTAATCTACCAGGCCTTCTGAGCAATGCACAGCGTTGTCACACGCATGCAATAAATGGGGCCTATCCTTCGTAATTGAGAGATAACAAATTGATATGTGAGCAACGTCAAGCATATTGCTGATGACGTTTTTAGGGCCAACTTTCTAATTGCTTAAACCTGTAGATCGAGATATGAGTACACCTGAATCTGGGAACCATCCTAAATTCTAGACTTATTACGTAACAGCCCAGTTAAAACAGGTTGTAGTTTTAAATGCGGCATGAACGGTGGCGTTGTTAAAGTGCTGTCCAATGTGTTCATTTACAGAGTAAGTGACTGCACCGAGACGACCGTTCGCATGCTGCTCAAATGATTGACAGACTATGTCTTAAACATGTTACAATCTTGCCAGCACTAACCTTAAATGTTATAGGCTTATTCTACGTTTAAGCGGCAATGCTGTTCATAACTTCTGTTATTTAGTGATTGTTGTTCAGGCTGGACATTTTGGTTGCAATGCTGCGTACAATTCTCGCACTATCATGCGGACCATTAGCGAAACCTAGTCATAATTGAGGAAAAAAAATTTTCAGTAAATTTCATCACACCTACTAATCAGTATACAGCTGAACAATCATGTTAGTGGGTCACAGGGTAAATGTGCGGCCACCTCCACAGAAAGCATGAAAAGACAGGTTCCAGTCACTTCTACTCACAACCATTAACTATAATTTTTTTTGAATATTTTTATTAAAAAGATTCCGCGACCACTAACAACTGCCTCTGAGGTTTTACTCAGTAGCCCGGGTTTCAGCTTGGAAGTCTGAGACATTGAGTACGTAAAGCAAAAGTGTCAATGTGCGGGGTAACATAGAGTCACAACGAAACATTGTCTTCTTGCGTAGTTGACATGCTTTTCCTAACCAGAAACTCGAATTTTTATGTTGCACGATAAACTCTCCTCCGTTTATACAAATCTTGCCTTCTGATTCACAGTTCTTCATGCGTCCACCATTGCTCCGAAGTTATTTCCTTTTGTCTGTTGGTCAAATATTTTCAGTTAATATCCCCGTGGCTGAAGTATGTGTCACAGTTTAGCGGCGTATCTAACACAAATCGCATTATTGTACAGTATTATAGTGCTTACCGAAAACTACCCCATTAAATTATATCACATCCCGATTAACCACTAAATACTGCTATCTAAAAATTTTGGCCCACGTTTTCTTGCAGATCAAGATTCGACTCTTTGTTTTCTGGCATGGAGCTCACATCTGCAACTTCAAGATTAGTTGACTTTTCGGCCAATTCCCGCCATGGAGAAACATGCAGTCTTTATGAATGCTACTTAACCGTGCGAACCATTCAGTGTGATTATTTGTTTCGTCCACCTAATTTGCCGAAAGCTATGGGTAGGCTAACGACTAAAATTTACGACCCGACGTATATAAAAGATTTCTTGGTTTACAGCAACGTGTGATCAAGTTATAATCAACTTCAAATTGTGCAAGTAAACAACGTTAGCATGTGGCTGTTTTTTTTAGGTTAAAAACTTACGAGACTTCAATTTATAATTACCAGAGAATAATGGATAATACTGAATGAAAATAGCAATATTATGCCCATTATGTTTAAAATAAATACCACTACTTAAATTTGAAAACAGCATTAGTTTCTAAAGCATTTCTAAACGTTTTATGATCACAATAAACAGGCGAATAACAATAACTCCTTATTTATCGTCTCGTGTGAACTACATCGTCTTACTTCTTCATTAATTCTTCTAGAAGCAGTTATCGGTTATGTTATTGGGCATCACTGATGTTACAGTTTCAACTAAATGTTCTTCGTTTTTTGACCTGTTTGATAGTGTTGCGCTGTAATTACTCACATTCTAGCTGGTCACACAAATTTCTTATAGCGCTCTGGCTGCTAAGTCATCAAAGGGTAATAATGATCTTTACAGGGAAAGGCTTTTGAACAGCTCATGTTGCCGGTGGACCAAACAGGGTGTAATAAGCTTGGGACACTGTAAGCAGTGGTCACAAAATAAATAACCAAACTACAAAAGTGACGCATATTTACTCCGTTATATTGGAATACACGATAGGTTGCAGCTTGAACACAGCGAAGGCAGTACATTCCTTGAAGAAACCAAAAATCACAATGCAAGACGTCATGCATTATATTCGCGGGAACTCTACTCGCAATACAATACACCATAGAGTACGTTCATATGATGAACAGATTTGGATAGACCAGTTGCGCTTAAAAGTTCACCATTTTCCCATTTTCCTGAGAGGCCAGTGACAATTATTTAAAACAAATGACTGTGGTCATTTGTTTCGGCTATTTTGCCAACTTTAATGTGACTGACTGCCCGCTCCTTGCCCCTTTGGTATTATCGAACGGCCAGGATTAACCAAATAATCTTGATGTTGTTAAGTATTAAATAAACCCTTGGCTTTATTCCACGAAAATATGACATTCACTATAAGATATGCTAAACTATATCACTCCAATGCGGATTATTTTTTGGTGCCGAAGCTAACAGGATAAATGGCGTGCTATGACAGGCTCTTGTCGGCAACTGGTGGACGTTAACAACAGTAGCCTGTCAACTTGTCAACGCACATACACGTAGGGGGCTTGTCTCGTTTCTGCATAGTGCAGCATATCCAAGGTAATAATCGCTCCCAATCTGAATGTCGCATAACGCACATATTTACGTGACAGACAAACAATTTACTTTTCCGCAATGTCATTTAATTGCGTTTTACGGTTGGAAGTGAGCAGACACTGACCAGCGAACAAGCAGGCACAAACAGACCGGAACAGGTATGCATATTCACCTAAAACTACGCTTGAATGCGCCCGTTTTTTTCTTCCAAGCACTATTCCCTCTCTGTTTAGGCTTTAAAGTTTGTAATAGAAAGCACGGTTTTCAGGTAACGAATGCCCAACTGCTATTGGTTCCTCATGGTACAATTTTACCGCTTTCGTTGGCTTTATAGTGCAGTGAGTTACAGAATAGTTTTACGCTTCGTTCATATTCCAGGCATTTCTTTTCAAATTTCTCAGTAACAATCCAAATGTACTTGCTAGTATTCATGTTGTCTTCCTTTGTGGACTAGTTTTCAGATGACTAACAACGGATTGTAAATCAGTATATTAATTGTGCAGCATACCACGTCGGCTGCCTAGTAGTTCAACAATTCAGTTGNTTATTCTAATTTGCGCGTATCTCGAGTTTTGCTCTAGTTAGGGCTTATCGCATTGCTGGTGGTTAGAATCCCCGAACAGTTTGGTGGTTTCTGAGAGCTCATCTCGACGCGAAGCGTCACAGGCAAAAAGCAATCGAGAGAAGTTAACAGGATGGTTGTTACGGTTTCCTAAAAGTTGGTCAGACGACTCCAGTATTAATCATTTGCTATTGTGACCGAACACTAAGAAATTATAGTTCTGTCACTCCTAACATTAATGCAGTTGTGCAGTGGTCTTCGAGGTCGTTTCATGAGAATATGGACCACAGGTCAAAGACACGTAACAGCAAGGATATGCAGCAATAACTTATGCAAAACTCAAGCCAAGTGCTTCGTTTAAAAAACAACCCGTTGAAGTTTGTACAACAATGCAAAATCTGCGAGGAACACCATGTAGATTTCATTTATTCTGGATAATTCTATTTGTTATTTGTACCATTTTTCGTCATTTACCCACCTTGATAGAATTAAAGCATTTGCCAGTACGATTGACTACAGTCGCATTTGCCACCATAAGCACAAGAAGAAATGTTAAACTGATGAATTTGAAGCAGGTGAATTATGTAAAATTAACAAGTTGGGAAAAATTACCGAACAATTGAAAATTCACTGTTTGATGTGTGTAGCACGTGCAAACTGCTATACTTACGGTTCAACACTAGCATAATTGAGCGAGATAAACGAAGCCTGGCAGAAATTTGTAAACCACCGACCTGTTAAATTGTCAAGCGGATGTTAATTCATTCGATCTGACTGCTTAATGCGATCAGCCGATAAATAATCCATAGGCTTTTAAAAAGTTTGAGTTCTATCCCACGCGTGAGAGGATTTAAGACAACTGAAGTCTGTGTTCTACCATTAGTATTATGAGGAAAGTGAATCACTGTCAACCGACTAGGTGAGTGGATGACGACACAATTTACGAGCTGTCTGGATAGGCTTTCTTGTCTCTTTTTGAAAGGAGATGTAGAATGTGTTTTGAAACCGCTAAATGATTTTGCTCCAGTACGACCTAGTCGGTTTTCAAGAGAAACTCTACAAAATCTCCGTAACTTTATTAGTGTTCTATGTACATGGTGTACATCTGCCAGGGAACGACGCTTGTTTGGTCATTGACAATATCTGTTAATGTCACAACTGATAACTGTTAAGACTATTGTATAGCATAATTATTATCAATGAGTTGCCAAGTATAACCGTTTTATTTTGAATTGCTCTAAGTGATACAAATTTCAGTGTTGAAGGCTGATAGGTAAATAACTGCATTTCCCGTTCGGATAGGGATTCTATTACATAATTTGCTTCGACCTAAGTAACTCTGAATGGGATGTATCACTCGCTTAGTAGATAATTAAATTAATCACATTATATCATTCCCGCGTTCATACAACACAGGAAGAGTCATCGGATTTTGACTTACCCCTTCTGTGTACTACCACGACAGTTGCCGCCCATTTTTTACGTTTGATTAACTCTGGTCTAGGTGTATCGCAGTCTCATTGAATGTTGAGGGAACTGGAATAGAGACTTCTAATTATATTAATTTATTTTGTTTGGTACCATTCGCAGTCGGTATTTTGCCACAAGTTTCACAGTACATATTGGCGGATAAGCTTCCGTCCTAATAAAAATTCTAGCTTAATTTTAGGTCTGGCTTGTTTTCCCATACCGTTTTATGAACGTTGTGGCAAACCAAACGTATTTTCTATGGAATTCACGTCCAAACTATTAGGCAGACTTGAAAGTTTGTAATGTTAATAGTCTCAAATTTTGCTGTATTATGTAAATATTCGGACTGTTGGTAAAATCACTAAAAACGCGAACGAAAAGTAACTCATGAAGTGGTTCACTGCGTGTGGGCAATACCAGTGTCGGAGTTTTACTTCCTGAGCTAACGATTCAAAACGTTTATTCAAAATGTGCCTTGAGGTTTTTGCCATTAACGCTATATTTGATTATGGACAAATATCTGTTACGTGGTCCCCGCGAAGAGCTTTGATAAAACACTGCCTTGAATTCACCACAAAGAAAGATGATGATTTTCGTTAGATTTCATCTGTAGTTGAATTCTGCGATTATCCGGATGCGATTTTGTTTGAAATTTGTCGTTTACAATCTTTCAAACAGTTATCTGTGATACCTTCATTGGCTTTTCTGCACTGATTTAAATATCGTTTTCTACGTTGAAACTTCGATCCGTTTTATGTAAAAAAAGATTAAGCAGTACTGATTCTTGTAAAACCTCATAGTAGGGCTTCACAATTTGTTACAATATCCTGAAAACTTAGATAATCTGAGATGATTCATTTTAGTTAATGAATGGATGAGGGTTGATGCAAATAAGAGTTATTTGATACGCACTTACGTAACGCGTCCACGTTCTTTTTCAAAAGTTGGCAGCTTACTTTTGCATTTCTAACACATGTGGACAGTCAGATTGAGAAATTAGAAAACACGAACTTCGTAGTCCACAACGTCAACGGCGTTTACACTAAAAATCAAGTTAGCACAGAAGTTTTGTTGACTTTCAACTGGCTGCGGTATGTCAACCTTAGGGACTGCGTATGTCATCCGGTAAGCTGGGGCGAAAGTGAGAAGTTTAAAGGAAACCTTGCATAATTTTCAAAAAATTTCTCGGATACTTCGTAGTTGGTAGTTGGTTTAAACCGTAAGTTTCAATTACGGGCAAAATCCAGCCCACAATCTCATCTACAAAAGAAACGTAAGACGACGTCTACAGTCTCTTTCGAAGGGTCTGAAATGTTTATGTACAAGTTCTATAAAGGTGAATGAAGTCTTGTTAACTGCATAGTTTATTGTTAATACGCAGAAAAACTTGACTGTCCTAATTTGTTAAAATGTTTACAACTGGGTTAGTACAGCCTGATATTTGAGGTAGAGTACCTGTTTATATTTGCTGGATTCCTCTTGGGCGTGTAGTGTTGCAAAGTTGAGGATGATTACCATGGAGACAAGTTAATTATTAATTCGAAATGTTCATTCTGGCGTTGTGCAACTCTCGGGCTTTGCAGATGTCCAGTACGTGGGTAATCCCACCCAAGACGCGAAGTCACTATTCTCTGATAACCGTTTGCCTCTAGAATTAATAGAACTTAACTGCATGGTATAAGCCATGCTATATTCTGTTTGAAAGATTTATCCTATCGCGCACATTTCTCTTATCTTAGTCACAACATGCCTTAGTTTAGTCAGAATCAGACTGATCTGAAAGAACTTTGAAGATTACTAGATCAGAGTGGTGCAGTATTCAGCCATGTTGGTAGAAAACTAAAGAGGGCTGAGGTGGAAAGTTAAAGTAAAACGGGCTTTATAGTACATACACTAGTACTCGAGTGCTCCGAAACACGGCAAAGACTCCAACTAGTGCTATATCTGGTTTACTGTTGTTATTGTGAAATACAGCACCTTTTAGAGTAGCAGAGTCGTGATCCAAATATCTTTTCATTCATCCAATCCAGCAAAATTCATGCGTCTTTTGGTTTTTACACCGTTGTATAGATCGAGCATATTTACATAAGCTAGTGAGTGTATTGAAATAGAAGATTGTATAATGAGCACTTTGGTCTTGATGTCAATGGCTGAAACTAGCAGAGTCTACTGCCCTTCGTTGAAAAGGTCGTTATACTCCACTTGAAATGTTTTCGGGGCCTTCTGCTTCCAATGACTTCATGTGGTTGGTTCGTGTTATTGAATCACCATAGTAAATTGTACTATTATCGATTCGTACTCTGCTCAAAGGACTTGCTCGTCAATCTTCATCCCTTATCTCTGCATGCTGGGTCTCGACATAAGATGTCATTTGAGTCGACAGTAAATCAGCTTTATTCAAGACCTCCGTAATTCAATAGACTTTTACCCAGTCTCTTTGGGAGAGAAGCAGCGAAGATAAGTTTCACTGCCATGTTTCGACCTTGTTAGGACTCCTCAGAAATGCTAGATTTTGACGTTAGACTGCAGAACACGTTCTCTTGCAAACAAAGTTATTCGATTTTCATTATTTAGCTGCCACATCCCCAACCACGTAGAAGCAATCAGTAGCTGAATTAGCAAGTATCAAACTTATGTGATTTGTGCGTCGTTGAGAAGCTCTAATCCTAGTGCCACCGGTTTTTGTCAACAAGACATTTGTCGTACTTACTTCCGCGATGAATCTGCAATCCAAATATTTTTCAAAGCAAATGTGACCGAGCGTTTGTATATGGTGAATTAGTCAATCCTACTATGAAGAAAATGGGCCTATGGGCACAAGAGTTGTCTCATGATAATGCGGGCCATAATTCAACTACCGGTCTCGGCATGTGCGAACACTACTGAGGTGCTATTGTAAATAAGATGCTCAACTGTTAGAAGTATAGAAGGTTAGCGAAGTTTTATTACCGCCTATAACTGCAACTAACAAACCCTTTCCGCTTCAGTAGACATGATTGGGTAGATGCTGTGAATTTGTCTAATTAACGCTTAGTCTAAGTTATGTATAACTATTTCACTCATGATTTCACCCCAGTAAGCACCACCACAGGGAACACATTCCATTAGAATTTCTTCCGTCTATAACCTGTTTGTAGCGTTATTGTGTATAAGAGACAGGCACAATAGTAAGCATAAAATAATTGTAGCAAGAAAAACTCAGTTGGTTTTTGTTATAAATGTCAAGTCAGCAATTAGATGCACCGTACAAATCGACGAGCAACCTATCTTGAATTCAAAAAGTACAATGACCTTTAGTGTGTTGCAAGTATTCGGAAAGTTTCCGGTTGTTTAAATTTAGCTCTTGGTGCTTGTGTAAACTTTGGGAATTATGAAATCCACACCTTTTTTCGTGCTAAAATCCAGTCAGCTAAAAAGATAGCTTAAGTTCCTTGGTACTTGATTCTGTCCACTGACTTGAAAAAGGCACCATCCTAAAGTCCGTTAAAAGTTAACCTCGTCTAATGAAAAAACAGATGCGATTGCCTAATTATGTTTCACAAACTTTAGTTGATCAAAGTAAATTTTATTTGTTCAACAAATATATGACTAAGCAATTCTCACTTCACATTGCGTACTTTTAATCATACTCCTTAGGTGTGGGTTGTCAATTCATCATCACACAAACTTTATGAATCTTTGGTTCACCAGTCGCATACGATTTGTCACAACTCGCATAAAAATTAACATTTAACTGCGGAGACAATAATTTTAGGTGAAATGACAGAAGTTTTGTTATTTGAACTAAAATTGTATCCCAAACAAATCGTTGTAATCGATGTAGCAGCTGCAAAGCAGCCTGTGGAAATAAATTTTCTAGTCGCAAAATAGTCGCTCCCTATTTTTCATTGGATTCATCCTATGATTCTGTTCAATAATTCGAGGAGCACTTGGAAGCCACTTTTCTGAGGGTTTGTTAGAGTGATTACTATTCCACAAAATCATTCACAAACACGAATAAAACAGTTAACGCTGACGTTGAGATTACGCCAATGGACACAGCCAAATCACACGACATCGTGAGGTTTCACTCGAATTTCATTCCATCTCATTTCATTAGTTTTCTTGTTTACGATTGATAAGGATGACCACGTCATCTCACAACCTTCTGCTTCTGTTTTCACATTCTGTATTCATGTGTGAAACACATCGACTTTTATTGAATACACTTAGTCTATATATATTCGGTAAGTTCTCATTAATATCCATTAGCTATATAGATACTTTTGCGGTGAATTCTTACGACAACGCATGGTCGTTCAAACGGACAGGAGTTGATTGTTGTTATTTGTTGTTTACGAACAGGCAGTTCATAAGCAGATAATAATCAATGAAACACACACATAAACCTACACCTACTACCCTTCAAATATAATGAAACTAAACTTAGATCCCAGTATAATCTTATGTCAACATAACTGAGACTGCATGAACACCCCCCCAGTTCTAGGTTCCCTCTGCGTACAAAACACGTAAGTATTCCTCAACTCTTAACCAACAGCCCGCCCATGAACAGATCTCTGCTGAGCACACTTCAGCAATCCATTCTGTTGTCCCTGATAGAGATTCTCATTAAGCTCTCAAGCACCCAATCTCCAATCACTGATGTCAGTGTTACCTATGCTAACCTACATGTACAACATAGTTTGCGCCACTGGCTGGAGGTTTCCTTTAAGCACAGTTGGTTTCATTCTCCAGCAATTGGAGTGAAACTTTAAAACAGCGAATTTAAACTTTCCCGTCAGAGTGATTGTGTAAGCAAACACGAAACTTGATGAGTGATTTATAGATCATTTAACAATCAGGGAGAAACCAAGCATCCTGACGAAGGTGAGGCATGTACTTGAACCATGTCCCCTTTTAAACTCTCAGTTATATACATTATCAAATAACTATTGCTTAAGTCAGTCCCAGTGTTTTGAAAAATACCTTGAATATACGTCATTTGTGATTCTGGTAAATTGTTTTAATTCGAGGTATTTTTCGAAAGCTTCTTTATTTTACGCTGCAACCGTATACACCTTTGAGTCTACTCAGTTTTGTGCAGGCAACGAAAATGTGTTGGAATACCGGCAAGTTGGTCTCTATTTATTACACTATTCTAACACAAAACAGACCCGGATGTCACTCCCCGATTTTCTTCGCCAGCTCCCCCGCCCTCGCAGTTCCCCATCTTCTTTTACCAGTAACAGTAAAACCCATCTCCAATCCGCGGCTCTCCGACCTCTATGAGGCATGAGTGAATCTACATTTAAAGTCAATAAACAGGATGTTGTGAGTGCCAGCGGGGGAGCGGGAGGGGTCTGGAAGTGGAGGAGCAAACTGTAAACAACCTACTTTGAGTTATTAAGGTTAACATGCGATGAGCAGAAGTGAATTATGCACAGCATAGGAACCCCTAAATGGGAAGGCTGAAAGAGCCAAACAAGTTCCAAAAGTGCTCTTAATTCTTCTCGACTTCTACATTGAAAACGTGAAAATTGTTGCTCTGTTTCAACACCGTCTGGGATGCAAATTACGAGGTTGGCAACGTTTCTTTTCGCATTTGAATGGATCACAGTTAATTGACGGTGCAACAGAGGATTGTGTTGTGTCATGCTAATACAGACTAGATAATTCGGCTTTACTGCCGCTACTTCTAGGCTTCCCTAGCACACTGACCAGTGTGAATTTTGTCTTAGATCGGTCCTGCTTACCTTCGTTTTCAGAATTGCAATATAGTTGTATGTTGAGTGTGTTGGTTGTCAAGTTACAATGAATCCCCTTGATTAAACACTAGCAACATTTCCTTTCTGTTAACATTTCGAAATCCGTCTCCTACGCTGAACCTGGTGTAAACAAATTGCTTGAAAGTATAAGAATACTTATCAATTTTCATGATGGGTTGGTCTACGTGTTGTGTACTAGAACTGGGAGATATCCTATTCAAAGCTCCTTGCTAGTCAGTTCAAGGAATCAATTCTGGTCATTTGTTGATGTTCGCGTTTTGGAGTGTTTGAAAATTCGACACAGTTTTGAGGCCTATTAAACTGGTAAAATGAAGACGTTGTCTGAGTTGGCTATCGTAGGGACGCGCAATAATGGACGTAATTCCACTAAGTTTCAATCGCAAAGGACTTATCAACCACAGACCACACAGTAGATATTACCACAACTTTTGGTGAAGTCTTACAACGCTCAAACTGTGGATCTTCAAAAGGTACTACTGATCATTCTTTTGAAAGTGGTGTAATATCCAAACAACACTGGTTGCAGTGTTTCAGACAAACTGTTCACTGTAAATTATCACTCAAATTCTATATTTTTCTGTGTATTTTTGACGTAAAATAGGCTTATGATCACACAATCACCTATTCAAACTGAGGAGTCTCTATATAGTACTTTCATATAACCAAACTCACTACATAGAGATCTGAGTCTTCCTACAAACTGCAACTCATAAATGTCCCGATTTCGTTAAACTGGAAGTTGCAAGATACCTGTGGCTAGTAAATAAAATTTTATCGATCTGCCGTTCATTATTGCCCTGGCAAGAAAATTGCTTTCGTACAAACGTCACCTGCTACCAGGTGGAATCTTATCTCATTAAAATTGTATGAAATATTCACAGTTCCGTTTAGTTACTAGAAAATCACACACGTACTATTATGACAAGATACCATGTTATCGTTCAACCACGTACTATGTGATCTTGAAGTACCGAGCCGTCTAGATTGAATTAGGTTTTCTCTTCTTCCCCCATGAGCTGGATTTAAAGTCTCGTCTCGTGGGTTTCGTCCTCTCCTCATGCCTTCATATTGCACACAGTACATAAATGGTGACTTAGCCAGAATGGCCACTAGCGATTAAGATGGGGTTGTCAATAACTGTCGATTTGTTTGGGACAGTGATAGTGAGCCCATTATAAACCATCGTATCAAAGTTATTAGTGCCAATCACGAGGTGCACATATTTACATAGAAAGTAAACTTTTTGCGCAATCTCTAAGTTTTTCAAAACCATTCTCGAGCCGCAGCATTTGTTGACTCACGTGGACCATAGAACATACACTTTCAAGTAGAATCGTCTAACTGGCAGCCTTTAGTTGGTGAAGTAATGTGCTATAATAGCTTACAGATGCTGCTGGTTAATGTTCTTTGCATGGTGATTACAATACACATCACGTTGGGTTTTGTTGTTCCCTATTGTCCGCACAGTACATATCCTACGATTCCAAGTTCATAAGTTTTGCAGATTCTGTCCGGATACCGATTACTGAGGTGATGACGAATTGCGCAAAACCCAGGAAAGAAAAATAACACAGCTGCTACTGGCCATAAATAGACCAAGTTCCTGCAGACTGTGTTTGTCAGCGTACTGTTAATAAAGACCGTTGACATAGTGCTGGTTGGTTGATAGAAATTTACTGAATCTAGATGGATGAAGCAGACTACTCGATTTGATTGAACTCAATTATGGGCTGAAAGCTGAACTAAAAACCATGAACTTGTCCATTTAAAAGTTTCACATCACTTGCCATCCGTAGAAAGAACTACTCAATGGAGTCAAAACAGAAGACATTGATGGCCAGTTCCATTTCTGAGAACAATTTAGAGAGACAGTGAAGATGTACTTCTTTAGTAAAGTAGTAAATTTGCAGCTGAGTCTGTAGCAACATTGCTTGGAACTTAAATGCATTGACAGAGAACGTAAACTTGCTTCCCAGAGAAGCTAGCTCGAAGATTGAAGAACCTGCTGTATAAATATTTTAGTGTCGAATGAAAGATGTAAATCCGTTTGGCGAATCCTTACTAAGTTGAATTGATTATAGTTAGCCTACCTGTAGGTTATGGAAGTGTTTTGTAGACGAGATCCACAGATGATTATGATACGAACGTTTTGAACCGTTTTAGGTACAACAAAATCAGGAACTCCTAATCGGCGAGCAACTTTGTCTAGCCCGCAGCTTAAACCTTATCTAGAACAGTTCAAGCAACAGACGAAACAGCTACAACAGTTGTGGATAAGCAAGACACACAAGACGACGGTTGGTGTACTGATTCGAAATTAATGGCTGATTACACAGTATTGCAGGAGTTAAAATAATTTCACTTGGTGATACACGTAACGTGAATGTGTGGAGTTGAATATACAAGTGAAACCGATAGAATGAATCACGCAAATCCTGCCTAGAGTTAGACGTTATTTTTGGAACGAAAAGAATTAACAACTCGAACATATTATACAATATGTTTGGTCCTACGAACTGTCAACCTGCTTAACACCAACGTGAAACATCCAGCATTGATCGTTGCTTGCACGATAGTCTGTATCTTTAGCGTTATGTACAAAATCGTTTATCACGGTGACGTTACTGACCTATAAATCGAACGTCTTCATATAGTTAAAAAAATTTGCATTAATAACAAACTATTTCCCAGGTAACTTGTACAGTTCGTACCCAACTCTCGACCGTCTGTTGCAGACTCTTTGTGTACGGCTCTCATAACATTCCTAGTGGCCACAATTATCTGAGTGATACAACAATCTTTGTCCGTTGTCTGCTGATTTAAATTTTTCAGTCGTCTGCTCAATTTTAGGCCCATGGGCAACATTTCCATTCTGCATCGCGTTTGTAATTTTACGTTTTTCGAGCCTATAACTTACCTTTGAGACATGTCTTCTCGGATATATCCTTCACAATATATTTTCTTTGGGGAAGGACCACAAAACCCTATCCATGAGGTCGTGTTGTACAGCCTGACTTCAGGACCACCCAAAAATCCATCATAAGTTTCAACTTGTTCACTGGCTGAAGATCATGCTGCAGGAGGCGGCGATTTAAAGCTATCTATGTGTGACTTTTGGCAAGATAACATAACACCTCCGGTACGACAACTAATTACATCTTGTCGTAAGCAAGTTGTCGGTGCATTGGTTTTTAAGGACTGCTGTATTCAGGGCAGAACTGATATATAGTTCCCACTCGCTCGTTAACGCCACCTCGACGAGAATGAAGTTTTATTTATCTGTTGCGGTGTCGACGCGTTTTCTTGCTGAAGGCATCCTGACACCTGAATTTCCAGTGACAACCTTTGAAAACCACTGCAACCTAGTTACCTGATTAATACATCGAGTACTGAGGGTTGTTTGGTTTCTAAAAACATTCAGAAACACTAAAACGGAAGACACGGTTGTGCAGGGAAGGGCTGGCCAATCGTTTGATTAGCCATGGGTTAGCTGATTTGCTAAGAGTCTGGTGCTGCTTTCTCACCACAATTACAAAAATATGGTGAGAGTTTTCAAAAACCCCGTTCAAATGTTTCGCTGCACTACGAACAACTCCGTTTTCCTACAAAACTCTAGAAGTAAACGAAGTTCACAGTCTACCACTATCAGAAAATAAGTCTGGTTGCATAAAAATACACTAGGGTGACATGATTAGAAAGGGCAGACGGAGAATCCAACCATAAAATGGTACTTCTCCCATGTCATCATTCCAGTACTAAAGGATCACTTAACAAACTTGTTTTCTGGGTGTTCAATCCGAGTGTTGCAGATAACTGGTCGTAAAGCAGAGATCGATTTTTTGGACAGTCACTAAATATCTGACTCAGAATTGAAAATTTGGTCATTTCTCAGCAGGTCAGTTGGGAAAGAATTTGGCTTCAATACATTGCAATATTAATCCGCGATTTTAAAATAATCTCAGTACCTGCGTCATCCAGATTGTATGGCAGGACCACGAAACCCAGTGGGGATCGCTTCATATGTTACTTAGATATAGTTAGACTAGTTTTCCTCGCACATCGTTGACGGTGACATCTGCTTAATCTGACCCGACAGGTATGTTCATCATTGACAAAATTAGTGGTGATCAGGCAGTTTATCTATCTCACTGAACCAATCCGCCAGCCCTAAATTTTAACTTCGTTTACAACAACATTGTAGTCGCATATACGGTACATTCTGTTGACCAGCAGGAGTACGTGAGCTAGGGAATAAACCGGCTTTGTCTGCAAATCAGGAGTTACTTTCGAGTTGAGCAAGAATAACAAGAGAGGATGTAAAACTGGTTGTAAGAGTTGGGGCGAGAAAGGTGTGTTATATATTTTGCGCCAAGTACGACTTAGTATAACTGCAACTACACCGCTTTTAAACAGACTGGCTGCAAAAGTGAGATTGTTCCATACCAAATGTAAATAGTTTCATTGTTTTGTGGCACAACCGAAGCAGTGTCTCAGGGAAGAGACGTAAGTTCTCAGACTCACTTTCAGTGTAATACACTATCGTCCCTCCTTTTCCTGAATGAGGTGACGAGAACCCTTCGGTCTTGATTCCTTGTGGGGAGTTGTATAATCGATATACATAAAACGGTCTACTGTTTTCACCGGATGAGAATGGTTCAAGCGCAAGTGTGTGAAGCTAGAACACTTTGATGAATAGTTCAGAGAAATTTCAATTGTCTATCATTAGAAACAATGAAGCCTTNACCTGGTTGGTGCAGTGAAAACATCCGAACGAAAATTGTGTTACAAGTATGTGGTTTCACACTTAAACATGAATACCAATATTTTAGGGTGTGCAGTTTTCGTTTATGTTAACAGCAGGAGATTTTATTGTCCGACGTCATAACTACAGTCTTTCTGATGCGTTACACAACTCATTTAACTTGAGGAAGTTTGGTTGAAATGACGCAACACTCTGACTATTTACAATAACGTAAGAGAACGAGGTTGCCTATTGTAAAAGAGATTTCAAAAATTGGATGAATTTCCTGAGCTTAACCTGGGAAGCAATGGCTCCGAAAATATCAGGAACAACGAATCTCACACGTCGCACGAAGTGCGATGTAGGATGTGGTTATGGGTTGCTATCCGGGCATTTTAGTCACCTGTTCGATGGGAATCACTTGTAATAGGTTAGTAAAGCAAATCGCCTTTGGTAATAGTTTGACACATTCTACCTTCCGACCAAGTTACTTTAATCGCAATTATTAGCAAACAAATCGTCACACAAGTGTTCGTACATAAAAGCAGCAGTAACTGTCCTGCTCTGTAGTAAATGTAAAACAGAGTCAGCAAGTCATCTGTTCGTTCTCGACTAAAATTCTCAAGCAGTTAACCCTTAGAAGACATCAAACTGATGCAACCTGTCCCAGGGGAATGAGGTAGAAGTTCGTGTGTAGTGATTCAATATTAGCCATATATATAGACGCATTAACGGACAAAATGAGAGCGGTCTGCTAACATCGCTCGACCGGCGCAATCGGAGTGAAAAGTACATGACCTTTGTCCAATACACTGCATTCCCGCTAACACATGCTAGAATCTGGATATCGCACTATTGTGACATTTGTTACAAAACGAGGATTGTTCCGCTTGTGAACTTTCATATGATTTTATCTACTCCACACGACTTTACATGGATACTCTCTTTAACTTGATTACTGGGCAACTTGAGGAAGAACGAATAAAGTGTTTCATATAAAATTTTCTTCAAAATCACAGTGTTTTAGTTTCTGTTCA
>LOND01000006.1:112212-122474 GCA_014220965.1 Paragonimus kellicotti
TTGTTGATAGGCTAAGCATAATTTCATCTTTTCATTACATCCAAAGGTGCTTTACTTGCACATATGGCCTATCCAGTAGATTTTTATCCGACCAACACGGACAGACAAGAACACACTAACATCTTATTTTACTTTCTGTCATACGAATTCTTGGATATGACCATCAGTCGTCACCGTACTAAGTCGTTTCTGGCAAGCTACTGAAATGTTTACAACATAGAAGTGCAGACATTAGGTTTTAGATACAGTGAAGGCGAACAGAATAGCTGTACACAAGTACATCAAGTAGTTTGAAAAACAGGGTCATTCATGGACTTTTGGGAAGAGGCACCGAAGAACTTGAAACATTGGAAGGAATCCAACTAATTTCATGTGCCGCCTTAACGATTGTCTTCACTTTCGAGTAGACGCACAAATTGTGGCAGTTTACAGATTTCGTATACTGCAATATCTTTGAACGAAACTCAGCAATATCTTTGAGATCCGTTGTGTGCATTCTGTCGATGTGATGAGGGAACTGGCTTCCCAGAAAAAATTCCTCTTAAACATGAATGAAGGACAGTTCTCAATTCATAGTTTGAGTGATTTCACTCCAATTATATGAGTGGTATTTAATAGGAATACCATGTGGATAATACTGCGACTCGACCTAGGTTTGAGTACGAGAGCACTGACTCATACAACCATTGCATGCTGAAGTTGCCGTGATGGTGAGAGTGCACTGGATGTTTTTCCAAATATTATGATCCACCCTATCGTCCTTACTGCGATTATGCAACTCACGTCTGAAAATCTAGTAGCTTTTTAGAGGGAAATGTATTTTGGTTCCAGGGATATTGAACACAGGCTGTATAATTTTCGGGATTGAATGATAAGTTCCGTTCAAATAGCATTCATCGTCTACGAGGGTATGCAATAATGTTTTGTGTAACAAACTCAGTCTAGCTGCTCGCTTCTAGCAGTCTGGCTTACGATTATCCAGCAGAAATTGTCCACGAACGAATCTTATCGTTCAACGAGTGAAAAAGTTCACCCAACGACAAGTCCGTCTCATGTTCCATACTGTCAAACAATAGTACTACATGTCTTCAACGTTGAGGGTTCTTTTACTGGACCTCTACTTCCGTTGTGACAGTGTCGTACCTATTTGGATCATGAGCACTTCACATCCTGGCGTGAATACCACACAAAACACCCTGCTTCACGTATCCGCATTTTGTGACAACTTTGTCACTTCAGAAGTAATAAAGAAGTACGTGTGATTGTCAATTTGTGTTCATATAAACAATGTACTCAGTCTCTGTATGAATAGGTGTCAAATTTAGAAATCCCGACCATTGAGCAGGTATGTCAAAATGTGACCGATATTATTGAAAGTGTTTTATGTATCAAATGAGAAATGTTTACTGAAAGCAACCAGAATATGGCAGCCAAACTCACTAGAACAATGCAGTCAGTCTTGGGCAACGCCTTTTTCGTTCGTGAGTCATTTCTCAAAACACTGGGTTCCCTTTAGCCTGTGAACCAGTGCGAAAAGAATACATGTTTTGCGACATGATAGCATTTCGTTTAATTTCCTCGGTCACAATAACGCTTGGTCCGACCCAACAAAGGACGAGTTCAACATAGTCGCGAACGCAGTTTGTCTAACAGTTCTGTCTCTCACTTTGTCTGTCAGTTCACTTGCAGTTGCAGTGACGTTTACATAGGCAGAACAGATCGACAGCTATCTGAGCGAATGGTAGAACACGAGAGCAGCACAAAGTATTGTTGAATGTTAGGACAGGTTTGTAAAGTCCCCAGTAGCCGTAACGTTTTAGAGCTATATCATGAAATTGCTTTGTGAGATATCCAACTATACATGAGGAGACACAGGAAAGGTTTATTTATAGGGACCAAGAGTTCACAGACATTATAATTAGAAAAGACGTTTATAAATTCTTTGCCACATGGTCGCCGGACTTGGATAGGTCTAAACAACTTGCATCATCCGATAGAACGACGGATTTTAAGGATGAAGCAATTGTTCTGTGCCAACTACTTTGGTGTCTCTCCTCTTTCAAAATAGCCAGTACAAACTACTCTATTTTACTGCGTCGACGGAATTTTTATTTTTCTCGCATGTTCCCATATTGCTAGAAAAAATAACACAAACGCTGCCTACAATTCTATCTAGACACACTCCATCCATGATCGTTTTCTTTCGGACAGATTCATGTGAAGCCTGCCATGAACGTGTAACTCGTAATTAGCAGCCCGGTATTTAAAAATGAGTTTCTGATATACAAACGTGGTACGTGATGGGTAGCTCTAAATTCAGAAGATAGAAAGTATCACATGGAACTAGATCAACAAGTTTATCAAAAGCACCCTGATGTTTTGACAAAATGCGATAACATAGATAACGGTTCTGAATATAGCTGATTGCAGAGAGGCTGCTTATGAAATAGTTGTAGTAAGTTCTTATCGTTTGCCCTGAGTTCTGAAAAGAAACAGGGTTACCACTACAACCTATGTGGAAGATTGTCAGTATACATTAACTTTACAATCAAATTTGAGGTTGATGAAACTGAGTTTGATCAATTAACATGTCTTTGTATTCGTGAATTTGGGCAATGTGGAATGTGTATGCACAGACCACTATAAACCGACATTAAGAACTTCACCCAGCTACCTAATCACGATTAAAATTCATTTTAATTATGAGTAGGATGAATGCCAATAAAAGTACCGAGCTGGTAGGTCATTAGTGTGATAGTCCGAGTGGCATGTCTTCTGATGAAATATCGAGGATTTGTTTTAATTTCAAGTTGAACATCACCCACAATTGATCGCAGCTGTCGCATTCCCATAGACTATCCAGTCGGCCCCTTTCGAAAAGAAGCACTAGACGAGTTTCGCTCTCATTAGAGCTCGTCAGTAGTGCATATCCTTGCCACTGCCGGGACTAGAACTCCGGCCACGCTTTCATGAGGCAACCGTGTTTACCACTGCGCCATTGACCTCACATTAGGCACGACCGAATTATCATATGTGAACGCTCAACCACTTTCGCTTGTGAGTAACGATATGTGAGTAATATGTATTTCATCCCGGAAATGTTCATTTGAAAGGTAGTGTCAAAAGTATGGAACAGAAAAGTAATTATTAAGGTACGTTTTCTTTCACAGCGGTAGATTAGCTTTCAACAAGATAGACTGTTTACTGTTGTTGCGTACAACCTGCTGGTGATACATAATGTCGCGTATGAACTATGGAGTGCATATTGTAAGATGTAAAATGCCATAGCAAACAGTTTCTGTCTAGTTGATAAGTGCATTGTTCTATTACGAAATCAAGTATAAACATCCCTGATTTCTAATAAAGGAGAACCCAATAAATTGTGCAAACTTGAATAAGCTTCCGGACTTGAGCAAGAATCTCAATAGAAAAACAGACCCGGTAGTTTATAATCTGTTAGTCTGAGTATTCACATAGTTTGTCGTATGACCAAAAATAGCTGATTACAGAAAGGCAAAACGCACCAAATACGCCCCTCCAAAGACAGGTGTAAAAATTGCTTGATTCGTAGCATTAAATTTTCTCGACGAAATTGATTCTCACGAGAGTGAAGGCGAAACTGAACACCATGGACTTGAATCAGTTGACTCGTCGTTAATCACGCTTTCCTCTTACTGTCTAGTTCACTCCATTCTGCCATTGTTCTATTGAACACACAATACTGTCTTTACAGATCTCTTAGACCAAAGCTTTAGTCTAGAGACAATATCCTGAAGAAGGTATTTCGTCTTCTTGATGGTTTTGATTTATGGTTCTAAACCACCGCTTCTCCAAGCGACTACTTTACCAATCGAACTCATTTTCTGATTTTGTGAGCAAGCCTCACCACATTCACGTTACTGGTTTTGATGTTTCAAAGAATGCGTTGCTTTTCAAAATCTTGTGCCCAACTGATACGAAATCCATGCCAATCCCTAATAAAGCTTGTCCCACGTGAATACGCTGACGTAGGCGATTTAAACAAAAAAAGCCTGTTCTCTTCTCATTGTTCTCATTATTGAACGTTCACTTGAACCGTGTGGTTGACCACAATCTTCTACTTCGTTTTCTAAAACCATCCGGAACACCTATAAACATACATCTCACAGTGTTCGACCGCGGCAATGCATAAACCTAACATTACACAAATTGTCACAGCTTTTACATTCACACACATTTTTCAGCCAATGCTTTTATAAACGAATAGCACTGCTCGACAACTTTAACGATTTTCACGATTTTCAATTGAGGAGGTGTGTCACTAGAAGCGGTTGTCTGCTACGTTTTACAGAACAGTTACTGTGTTTCCTACCGAAAAGATTTAGCAATCTGAGGATTACTCACAAGAGAATGTAGCACTGTGTTTATACAGGATGGTTCGGTTTTACCTAGTTTAAGGCCACTGGCTTGGTGATCAACAACGGTCTCTCACTGAAATGTGGACTGGAGTTGAAATCCGGTTTGTGATGAAGCTGTACTCTATTGAGTAGCTTTAGCAGTAGTGAAAATTGAGTCTTATGTCTCTTTACAAAAGATTCTGGCTGAATTATATAATAAAAACGATTAGCTAATTAGTTAATTAATAATAGAACAGTAAAAGTTGAATGTTGTTTAGTTTATGTCAACTGAACCATCAACTGTGTCGTTTATGAATAATTAACAAAGGACTTTTATTCGACCTCTTACTGTTGAGTGACATGGAGGTATTTCGAATAATTGTGAGTGATGGATATCACATGTTCTTTTCATGGCAATGATGATTTTTCATCACAATCGGCGATGTATCCTCCGATATTCGCCTGCTTAAATCTTCCAATAACCTACCCCGTTCGATCTGTCAATTTACGTGTTCGGTTTGAATACACTGCCCATCTGTTCATTTATCAGATTTTACGGTTTGCCATACTTTCGAAGCACCTCTCAAGTTACGAAGAGATTTTCCAGAGACAGACTCTGACTTTGCTGGTATTTATTTTACTGTGAATGAAAAATTTTGTGACCAGATTTCTGTCTTAAGTAACTCTCTTGCTTAGTCCTCATCCAAATTCTGGGAAAGACAGTTAATTGTACACTTATAATTCCGCTGATCATTTATTGGCCACACTTCGATTCCCTGTCTGAACTGGAAACCGAACCAGTAGCTTTTCAAACTGAATTTGCTCTTAACACCTCATTTCACATTCTGCAACAATCATCATTTTCTCATATGCTTAAGGAGTTAGTGTGTCCACGCTGCAAATTCATCTCTCAAATCATACGGTCTACTCAATGTTGTTCTGAAACTCTACAAAGATGACGCCAAAGAACTTTCAGTAAAATGAATGGCTGATTGTCCAATCGGACTTAGTTTTACTGTCAGGAAGTGGACGGTTATCACAGTGCTGCCCTATTAAATCTACAGTACTAATGTACGAGTACCGATTATGCGAAATTCTGGTGGGATGTAGAGTAACTGGAAGGTATGAAACATCCGTATAGCTATTTGACGCTTTTTAACTAATGATGCGTGGATAACTTTCGACCTGGCGTAAACAACTGCAAAGTCAGATATACTAGCTAGCCTGAGAACACAAAAGTAACGATCTCCGAGTGGGAGTGAAACCTGAAGTCTCTAGTCACGTGTGGTGTTTGGTTGTTCGCGATAGTCAAAAGTTTTCAAACGACAATAGACCATTCAGAAAAAGTCCATGAGTGGTATCACTCTGAAAAATTCTTCACATGTGCAAGTTTACTGTCCTCTCTTGAACAAAAATAAACACTAGTTTCTCACTAGTAACTGAGAACTGAATCTTGGTGAGAAAGTCCAGCCGGGCAACTCAGATAGTCGTGACGACTAAAAATTATTACCGGGCAAGAAAGCCAGCAGTGTAAAACCAGTTCTTGATGAACCGCGTGCACCCAGGACAATACTTGGTCTTTAAAATATTCTTCACATACATGGTTACACACTGTTTGATTTTTATCATATGGCCAGTGGTGATCGTAAAAAGACAATTTTTATCAATAAAGATAAGCCCGATTTGAAACGAGTTGCTTAGCATTGAGTTTACTGGCGATTATGGTGCGATATTGATAACCCAGTTCGACTGAGGAAACACAACGGTAAACCAGCGTTATAACTTCTTCGGCCATATTCTTAATGCGCACCTACTAGTCACCAAATGTTTATCTGTTTATTTTTGTTTCCTGTCTCGTTGTAGACGTTTATCAATCGCATCCGTACACTGTTGAAACACGTCTACGTGTTCGTTGTTGATAGGCTAAGCATAATTTCATCTTTTCATTACATCCAAAGGTGCTTTACTTGCACATATGGCCTATCCAGTAGATTTTTATCCGACCAACACGGACAGACAAGAACACACTAACATCTTATTTTACTTTCTGTCATACGAATTCTTGGATATGACCATCAGTCGTCACCGTACTAAGTCGTTTCTGGCAAGCTACTGAAATGTTTACAACATAGAAGTGCAGACATTAGGTTTTAGATACAGTGAAGGCGAACAGAATAGCTGTACACAAGTACATCAAGTAGTTTGAAAAACAGGGTCATTCATGGACTTTTGGGAAGAGGCACCGAAGAACTTGAAACATTGGAAGGAATCCAACTAATTTCATGTGCCGCCTTAACGATTGTCTTCACTTTCGAGTAGACGCACAAATTGTGGCAGTTTACAGATTTCGTATACTGCAATATCTTTGAACGAAACTCAGCAATATCTTTGAGATCCGTTGTGTGCATTCTGTCGATGTGATGAGGGAACTGGCTTCCCAGAAAAAATTCCTCTTAAACATGAATGAAGGACAGTTCTCAATTCATAGTTTGAGTGATTTCACTCCAATTATATGAGTGGTATTTAATAGGAATACCATGTGGATAATACTGCGACTCGACCTAGGTTTGAGTACGAGAGCACTGACTCATACAACCATTGCATGCTGAAGTTGCCGTGATGGTGAGAGTGCACTGGATGTTTTTCCAAATATTATGATCCACCCTATCGTCCTTACTGCGATTATGCAACTCACGTCTGAAAATCTAGTAGCTTTTTAGAGGGAAATGTATTTTGGTTCCAGGGATATTGAACACAGGCTGTATAATTTTCGGGATTGAATGATAAGTTCCGTTCAAATAGCATTCATCGTCTACGAGGGTATGCAATAATGTTTTGTGTAACAAACTCAGTCTAGCTGCTCGCTTCTAGCAGTCTGGCTTACGATTATCCAGCAGAAATTGTCCACGAACGAATCTTATCGTTCAACGAGTGAAAAAGTTCACCCAACGACAAGTCCGTCTCATGTTCCATACTGTCAAACAATAGTACTACATGTCTTCAACGTTGAGGGTTCTTTTACTGACCTCTACTTCCGTTGTGACAGTGTCGTACCTATTTGGATCATGAGCACTTCACATCCTGGCGTGAATACCACACAAAACACCCTGCTTCACGTATCCGCATTTTGTGACAACTTTGTCACTTCAGAAGTAATAAAGAAGTACGTGTGATTGTCAATTTGTGTTCATATAAACAATGTACTCAGTCTCTGTATGAATAGGTGTCAAATTTAGAAATCCCGACCATTGAGCAGGTATGTCAAAATGTGACCGATATTATTGAAAGTGTTTTATGTATCAAATGAGAAATGTTTACTGAAAGCAACCAGAATATGGCAGCCAAACTCACTAGAACAATGCAGTCAGTCTTGGGCAACGCCTTTTTCGTTCGTGAGTCATTTCTCAAAACACTGGGTTCCCTTTAGCCTGTGAACCAGTGCGAAAAGAATACATGTTTTGCGACATGATAGCATTTCGTTTAATTTCCTCGGTCACAATAACGCTTGGTCCGACCCAACAAAGGACGAGTTCAACATAGTCGCGAACGCAGCTTGTCTAACAGTTCTCTCTTTCACTTTATCTGTCAGTTCACTTGGAGTTGCAGTGACGCTTATATAGGCAAAACAGATGGACAGCTATCTGAGCGAATGGTAGAACACGAGAGCAGCACAAAGTATTGTTGAATGTTAGGACAGGTTTGTAAAATCCCCAGTAGCCGTAAAGTTTTAGAGCTATATCATGAAATTGCTTTGTGAGATATCCAGACTATACATGAGGAGACACAGGAAAGGTTTATTTATAGGGACCAAGAGTTCACAGACATTATAATTAGAAAAGACGTTTATAAATTCTTTGCCACATGGTCGCCGGACTTGGATAGGTCTAAACAACTTGCATCATCCGATAGAACGACGGATTTTAAGGATGAAGCAATTGTTCTGTGCCAACTACTTTGGTGTCTCTCCTCTTTCAAAATAGCCAGTACAAACTACTCTATTTTACTGCGTCGACGGAATTTTTATTTTTCTCGCATGTTCCCATATTGCTAGAAAAAATAACACAAACGCTGCCTACAATTCTATCTAGACACACTCCATCCATGATCGTTTTCTTTCGGACAGATTCATGTGAAGCCTGCCATGAACGTGTAACTCTTCACCAAACATTGGCATCAGAATAAAGACTTTCGACACGTCGACATTGACAGGGATGCCAAAGTATGTAGACTGGTCCATGGTTTTTCGCAGAGCTGAGTCAGTGGTCTGCATTGGTGCACCGGAACTCCAGCTATGTATGTCTGACATTGAACAGGCATCAGCTGCGACTACATTGAGAAGAAACTTCAAATGTAAGGAAGAACAGTAACAGCTATTCATGATATAAGTTGAACACCACTCGCAACTGGTCGCTGATTCCATCTTCCCATAGACTTTTCAGTCAAACAACAAATGAATGTGGCTGAAGGTTTTCACATATGATAATTTAACCTTGCCCAATGTGACATCAGTAGCACAGTGGTCAACATGATTGCTACAAGAAAACGTAATCGGTGTTCAAATCCCGGCAGTAGCAATGTTATACATTACTATCGAAGTCTATCAGGAACGAAACTCGACTAAGTAAGTGCATGCGAACTATCGCATGCAGTATTTAACGGAATGACATAACTCACGGGTTCGGTTTCGTCTACTATATCGGAATGCAAACTTCGCCTATGATGCCACCGATGGAACGAGCCCAGCGATGGACCTTGTGTGAATGTAACGGGTTAAAGAGTTAATGAGTTGCTACTACACACGTGTCAGCATACTTTTTTTAAAAAGCTATTAAGTCTGGCATAACACTGACCAGCAGCAACCCCGTGATCAATTCATGACTCATTCAGTGGGACTGCCGTCTTTGGAGAACAACAATCCAAAAGGAGAAAACACGCATGAGCTACCACAGTGAACACCGTCACTACCACCTAGCGATTGATCATATTAGCGTAAATCTACAGACAACCACGATCTGGTATGTATTTGCAGGGGTATGATTGGCAGACCATTGTTTGACTCTGGTTGACCGGGTACGAACCTACCTGGACGGTTTGGCGTAGTGCGTACAATCATTCTTGTGCTCTGTTCGCTTTCACCAGTGGTCAACTTCCGTCCGTCAGTAGAACACGACCAAACTTCCAACTACGTGCGTGTGCATATGTGTTTGTGTGCTTGTGAGAGAATGAGTCTGTGCGCACGGTGTCGGCTTGTGTGCTGTCAGCTGAGGCCACGTATGCCATCCAGACCACAGGCAACCGATGCGAAAGGCCGTCAGACGGATTGATGTGCCCACAAAGGTCAGTCCTTTTTGTAGATGAAAACTGCACGCGAGGGTGGTCATATGCAGAGTATTGAATACGAGCAGACAACTAATGGACACCGTGCGTTCTCGTGTGTGTGCACTAACCTAGTTTCGCAAAGGTCAGTGGGCTATCCGCATGTTTGGAAAGAAACACCGCTCCATCGTCAATCAACGTCAGATGGTCATCAGCATGTAGTTCTGCACACGAATAACATCGATATTTATTTTACTAGTTCCCCTCTTAGGACAGAGAAATTAGGGAGTATGCGTAAGACTATTCTGTTCATGGTTGGATGGAAAAACCCAAGGTGGTTGGAATGAATCGACATAAAACAGGCTCATGGTATGTTATAAGTCAATATGTCTATTGTAAACTTATTGATATTTACATTACGGCAAAGCAAATGCGGAACAGAAAGTCCGAACTGTACCGCATTTTCGGGCTATTTTTTGGCTGTTTAATAGAAGAATATATGTATCTTACTGTATAGTTTGAACATTAACTTATACCATCCTTGTAACTTAAATATTCATTAACATTACC
>LOND01000006.1:203556-235738 GCA_014220965.1 Paragonimus kellicotti
TGGAAAGCATAACACTAGATAACATGCAAAAGATTCCCACCTTATGAAGATAATAAATTATAATATGGTTTAGTACAATAGTGGGATACTTTCCATCTAGGTATTCCGTTTAAGGACTGTTTGTGGTGTGGTATGTGGGACAATTGGTATATGGCAGCGCGTCCGTCTTTTGAAACTGGGCTGCCATTCATAATGAACTAAATGCCAGAAATGAGGTTTTCAGAGGTTGTTCCTAGCGCACAAGGCATTTGTCTGTGGATGATTAGCATGTTTTACCGCCATCTTTGTTTCACCATTTGTGTTCTTTAATGGTCAGAAAGATTGTGGCATGTCTGTCTGCTGCCGTTCAGCTAGAATCTTGATTACCACAGATTGAGCGTTATGCCAGCTGGTGAGAGGCGGTCTTAAACTGGACCAATCTACAGGCCTAATGAGTTAGCCAGTCTATATATGATTCATACAAAGTCAGCTTCGGGTCATCTGTGTGTATTTCTATCCCCATTTCGTGTGAAAGCAGTACCGTTTGGGCTGCGTTACGTCCGGCAGGGCGGGCTGCGAAAAACAGCAGCATTAACTTTGCACAACCTCGTGTGAAAACTTATTTTGCGCCGTAAAACGGTAAATCGGTTTGTAGATGGTTGGATGGTCATATGTTCTGGAAAGGTGGCTGATGACCGCCTTTAGTTGATGTTGCCTCACATATATCAGTCAGAATTAAGATCGTTGAGACCTGGGTTTTCTAGGTAGAATTTCCAGATTATTTGCCGGTAAATCTAACATAGTATCTTGGGTTATAATTTTTGATAAAAATTTGAATGGATGAAAAAGCTATAAACTATGTAATGCGAACTTGTCTGTGTACGGCCTTGCTGGGAGCAGCGCTAGCAGTTCTTGCAATCCTTTTTCAGCAAGAATGTTAGGAATCTGAACGATTGTGATAAAGCGGTTTGCATACGAACTACTAAAGGCTTGCAACACTTCATGGAACTGCATGACAAATTCCCACGGTCTAACAAGCGGTCGTTGAACTGTTGACTGTATGAAGGAATCACACGAATCACACAAACCTGGTTAGACATGAGTTTTTTTTCCTCCGGGTGTATGTCAACGCTAGTCATCAAATTAGACACGATTTTTACCACAGTGTCACATACGAAGTAGCAACATAAGGAATCCATTCAACTTTTTCAGGTGACTGGTGGATTAAAAACGTCATTCAACTGAGCTTGAGTGTAACCAACTGCCGATAAACATAGCTTAGCCATAAAAGCAGTTTTTCGGTCGCTTACACAAATAAACGCTATCTAACTGGCTAGAAAGCCGTGACAAATCTTACAATGATAATTGACGTTCAAAATTTCAAACCAGTCATGACGTAAAGGAATTTTATCAAATGATGCGTTATGTGAATGAAATTTCTAGTGTTAAGAGAGAAACATTGACTAGTGACATCTGACAGTCCTTCTCTCAGTGTTGCCAGGTTAAGGAAACCGCTGCTGACGATTTCCATAATAAAGATTTTTAAATGTTACGTATACGAAGAAATTGGACACTGACACTTTGGAGTTTGTCCCCTATGGTGCCACCTATAACGTGAGCGAACACGGAAAATCCTTTTGAGTTAGAAGATGCACCGTGGAAGGTTTCTGCACTTTTGTCCGTGAATAAAACAACTATCAAAATATCTGCTTTATAGTAATTCTGCCGATACTTCAGATTATTGTGTTTAGTAAACAGACACTTAAAGAAGGCAAACAGATTGAAGGAATTATAAATCATAACTCCCACTTGGGAATTTTATTTGTTACTCGTTAAATACTGTTTCTACTTGGCCTTGCCCTTCAACCTTTGTATTGATTTTCGACCGAAAGGTTTTGATGATAAAGCAATGACCTTGAGTTTTGCTTTTGTTATGGATCTACAACAGCGCGCATAGTTTCCACGACTGCGAATTGACCTTTGGCCCTTGCGCATGTGACAGGCATGCCAAACATTAGTTCACTGAACACACGCATATACGAAGTATAGAGTAAGATATCAGTTTCGGTTGAATGCAGGTCTGCCGGAGTTGAACGAATGGCCCAAACAAGAACGCTTGTTGTCGAATAAACAAGACAAACGTGTCTTACTATGTAGGTTGCTACCAATTTTGAACCATGTGCAGCGTGAAAAATTTCCAGCAACTTGAACACAATTAATGGCTCTTTTTTGAGATCAACAAATCCAAGTAAGAAATCGAGAAGTTGGAGTTATCGACTGCAATTCATTTAAATCATAGCTTATGGTCTCATGAGAATCAGACATCCACACTAAAATCGTCAAATAATTATTACTCAAAATTCCAGTATCTCTTACTCACGCCTAAAATAATATCAACGTTGTGTCAGTAAATTTGTTGGTTTCACACAGCCATACACGAAAACCACTACTGAATAAACGATCGAATGAGGTATATTAATTAATGTTGGAAGTTGAAAGAAGCAGATCCCATGCCCAGTGCTCTTTTGTTAAGGGCCGGCTGGAAGATATATCTCAGTATAAGAGCCACAGTGGAAAGTGAGTGTTATTCAACATAACACAATCAGATTCCTCAACTTTTATTGGTAAGCAAAGGATTAGTTAACAAATAATTGATATTTTGCGTTTAAATGGACTGCAAAATCTCAACCGTGGGGTTAGCGGTGGTAGCTTGCAATGATAACCGTTGTGATTCATTTCAAGGCAGTATGACATCCTAAGCTCTATTCTCAGGTGATTGCAGTTGTGGTCAGTACACCATCCTCACACACAACAGACCATAGTTAGAAGTATGCCTTGTGCATCCCAAACAGATATGCTTTGTGTTTCAAGCCCTCATACGGAGGATTACCATGATGGTTGAGGAGTCGTCTGGAGATTGGGACGCTAAAGTGTTACAGTGTTCAGATCAGCTGGTAAATTTGTTTCTGAAGTGAGAGTTAATGAGTTAACCTATGAGCATGACGATTGTGTCAGACAAACGCACAAATTTACAGTGGGCTTGACTTTGTTTTTCAGGCCGCCATCAATAAGATGGTTTGTCAGCCTCCAAAAAAATGAGTGATAACATGAAGTTGATTATTCATATTCTGTACACTCTCCATAGCTGTTGTCTTATCTGAAGTAGAATTGATTGCAATTATGTGGGAAAGAATTGTGGACAACAGTTTTCAGTTACACACATACTAGTTGGTTAAACATAATGCCATCCAAGCGTGTTTGCTTATATCGGTTAGGACAGTATTTGAGTCAGTGTTGGAGGCACCCGCATGTGCATTGCTATTTGAAGCTACGAACTTACGTAAGCATTTCCTCTATTTCTCAGCTGATTTGACTATCCGGCCATTTAACTTCGGTCTATAGATTCCAGGTGTTTAAACATATCCACAGAGTTAATTCGTGGCGAAACATAATGAATACGCTAGTTCTCGATGCAGTATATTCAGACCAACCACAGCAAAGTGGCTATGAAAATAGTACGCAACAAGATTTGAGTGTCCTTAATACAGTGATAACTCAGTACTGTTTTGAGTACAGCTGTAGGTACTACAATGCCTTGACGCTTGTTACAACTATGGATCATAGCACTCGAAGTGCACGGACAAACAGGTGTACTTGCACAAATTCGGTCATTGTGACCCCAGTCTACTAGCCCACGGGGCAGCCTGAACGTGACAATTCACGCGTAATTAGGGGATCCCCTTTAAAAGAATAAACGTCTAGACGGGAGTTCCCGAATAGCCAAACTGAAGTCCTCTTATCCTATACATCATACAGTGCAACATCTTGGAAAGTATGAGTAGTACTGTTAGTTCCGTATGAATTTCATTAGAAGTGCAAACATAGTCAAACGAACGTGGAGATGATAAAGATATGTGAAAAAAATAAGTCATTTCAACCACTGTAAATGAACTTCCTGTCTGTCTAGCGATTTTCAGAAGTACGGAGTAGAAATATTGACATACCAACAGCATGTCCACCTGCTATACAACTTCGACTTACGATTTTTCCTTCGTTGTCAACGTTTTGGTCAGGAATGTTTACCGGGCTCAAATCTACGATGAGTTGAACGGATGCTTGTAAAATTAATCACATTAATTTGTAAATGCTACACGCTGACTTTTACATGTGTTTAGCTAGAGCGCAACTATGTGGTCGCTTGGTAATTAAAAACAGTGGTTTGATTCACCCTGACAAACAGTTCACGCATTTGAACACGTTTACCTGACATCGGTGACTTGCAAATGTTCCACCACTGGCGAGCTGGTGAGAGCAAGTGTGAGGGTTCATTGACATGTCTTGAATGCAGGTCATGAGTGACTTAGAGACACACAACACACACAGGCTTGCAATGCGCGTTTTTAGAGTCTCAGTCGAACATGAAAGTTTCTTTTTTGGACATAACTAATAAAACGCCTCAGATCAATGAGCCCGACATTTCTAGACACGCAAGCAGCCACTACATTACGTCCACACGTCTGTGCATCTGTGTGTTCGCGCGCAGAACGCGATGATGATGCGTCAAGAGGGTCGGCTGCCAGCAGTAAGAGCAAACGAGGCTCGATAAAACTTGTCGTGCTGAGTAACTGTTCCAATATTGGCCGCGGGGTTGGTGGGTAGAGTCTGAAGGCGGTCCGATAGATCTGGCGACAGGTCGTCCGGAAACTACCGTTACGGCGTTCGTCGAGACCCAGTTTCAGATTCGTCGGTGAGTTGCGCTTTGTCGTTGGAATGACAAACTGAGAGAGTGAATGAATGAATGTTCGAACTAACTGGTCTCGAGGCCACAGACTTGATTAGTCTATATCTGCGACCGCAACATTGAACGGTGAACGATTTGTGTGGGTGGAGCAGACAAAACAATTCAACTTTCAAACCGATTTTCGGTACATTCCTTTCAATTGGCACGTGTTCAAAAACATGCGGTTGAGAATATTCGCTGTTTACTGTTGAGGTCGTCTGCGTCTCCGATTGAAGACAAGTTCACCGACAGTTTTCAGTTTCTGAGGCGGACTAATCTTTACACAGCATTTAAACTCGACGAAGTTTTTTTTACATCAAAACCCACAGTTTCAATAGTGTTGATACCTCATGCAAGTAATTTACACACCCTTTACTTAAATTCCTGTTTGATCCCTTTGCTTTTCATTTACCAGTGAACATTAATTGGGTGAAATAATTTTCTCTTTATTTTTTGCCACTAATCAAAATACACACAAAGAACAGAAGGATATTGTTCAAAGACTGGGTTTCTTCAAGACAGATAGAATGAGTTATTTTGATCCAGAGTAAGACTTTTGTGAATCATCAGTTAGCAGCGAACCAGCTAGTTCCATTTCAATGTGTGGCCTACATATGCTAATTATATTTTGGGTTTTTAGATCCACAGGGTTGTACAGAAATACGAAAGAGATTGCTTTATGCATTGTTGTCCGGTAGGTTGATCATCGAGTAATTGTTTTTGAACGATCTACGCATGTAGTAGAAAGTGAATAGAATTGAAACAGAGAAAAGTTGGAGAAGACGTTTTCTTTCTGGATCGGTTATTTTGGCTTTGAATAACGAAACACATCGGAGCAACTTTCTAACGGATACACACATTTGCTGCTATATGGGAATGGATGAGGAGAATAACACGGGAGTTTGTAGTAAGGGACATCTTTCGTGTATAGAGCTAATGAGTTTGAAGAACTCTTCATTGATTCATTCATGAGCATAGAGTTGGACAGTTTGGATTGTGGCTTTGTAGCTCTCCTATTTGATAACCTACATTAGAATCTCGGTCGCTTAGCCCTTGACGACTGTTTAGTGAGAGAGATTCTGTTGGTTGATGACTTGCCGCGTAACAGATAATGAAGGTATAGATTACTCTTCTTTGCGGGCGTCTGCATATACTGAAAATCAGCTCAACATTACCGGCCACAATTGAATGTTCTAGACTTTTCCAGGTTTAGGCGTACTATCAGTTGGAAAGCTCCTATGTGTGAATAGTAGCCGAGGCTGTTTCAACCTTACTCAGAGGGCTTCCTGTGACACACAGCCCAACTGTCAGGCAATGTTTTAGACAAAGATGCTGTTACAAAGCTATCCGTACGTAGCGGAGGCAACTTTCATCAATTCTAAGAAAAAGACGTATGCGAAAAATAGATTCCTGGGTAAGTTTGTAAAATTTCCTTCATTCCCTTTGTCCCCTGAAACTAGCCATAATATGTGGACAACATATCATCAAAAGAATAATTAAGTATCCTTCTTTCTCTTTTAATGGTTCCCCCAAGTATCAATCGAGAAACGCCATTGGAGTAGCTGGCAGACATGCGCAATACTAGAACAATGAAACTTCTACAAACAATGTACTAAAAAGCTGTCGAGGTACTGCAGCCAAAGTGGATAGTCAGGCGCGCCCGGTTGTCGTTCTCTTTTTCATAGACTGGATTGTTGGTGAATGTACACATGTCTGTGGGCTTTGTAACAAAGTGCTAGTTTTGGGAAGAATGGTCATTGGGCGTTGACTCCGTTTGTGAGCGCGGGAACATGTGTGGACTTGCAGAAAAAGTATCAAAGGGAATACATCACGACAGCATCATCATGAAGAATAACAATGACAACAACTGTTTTCATATGTTGATACAATAGATGAGCCAGCTCCACCCGACCAGTAGGTTTGCTTTCAATCGCGTGTGCCTAACGACGCTATCTTCCCCTGTGCATAGTCCGCCTATCGCGGTTTGCCATCCGTTTAGCATTATGCTGATTACTTTTGAGATGCGGTGGACACTGGCCTTGTGACAAACAGGCGGCGACTAGCCGTAAAATGGGCTGCGCATGCGAACTTACCTATAACTGGACTAGGTACAGGATTTCGTTCACACGAACACAACGGTAACAACTATGACCCACCGTGGTGTGCACCGTAGGAACAACGAACAAAATCGTGTAAATACTCGTGAGCTCTTACCATCCAGTCATAAGACCAAATAATTCCAGGAAGCTTGGTAATAAACTAACATTCCATCACAATGTGGGTACATCAACTGATTGATTGACGAGATTCTAACCAAAAATCTCGTCTTGAAAGCTAGCCTCCTTTTCAATAAAAGCGAAAAATCGCGTGCTTTGCTAAATGTCTGATTATGTGTAAACATGTACATCACAGTGAGTTGTATGGAAATGACTCCAAGTTTACAATGCTTCTTTCTTATTCAAAGTCACAATCCTGGGCAAACCAGATGCTTTTTTACTGATATCAAGAAGGCCGTTCTGACGAACATTTGTTCGCTTATTTTGCTACATCTCTGCCAGAATGCAATTTTCTACATTGTTTAACTTAACTCATAATAGTGGTTTCTCTCAAACAAGGGCTACCTCCTTCCGGTCCCTCGAATCTTCCCACTAATTTACCTTTTGAGAGATCACTCCGGCCCCCAAGAGTGGTCCACTTTTGTACTACAGTCTTCATGAACTAACTACATTTACAATTCGTATGTGGAGTCACAGACTACAGAAGTTTCAAAATCAAGAGAGTGACCTACATTTCTTAAGAGACGATGTGCACAATCGGCCTTATTCGAGACCGTACTGCACACAAGCAGGTAACTGATTTCTTTCACGCTTATATTAGTGAGTCGTCGCAGATCGGACAAGACTGATTACTTGCAATTGAGTCCATCCTCAGAAAGAAAAGTTCAACTGTAGAATATCTATTAAGATGCGGAACGTTTAAAGAGTAGTTCTTGAAGTCGGAGAGCATATAAGACTATGGTGTTGATTGTTCTAAAATGAATCGCAAAAAAATATAACCACACAATACACAGACAGCAAAGTAGCCGTAATATAATCGAACGAACGAAGCAATAAAATAAATAAAATATTATTGACAATAAAGAGATTACATTTACTGCTTAGTGGATTATTTAGAAGGCACTCAGAAGCTGACAACAATTACCAATATATCTCAGCACCACATCACATTCATCTTGGACGACGAAACCACTGAGGGGAGGTCTTTTTTGTTGTGATCGGATGCGTCACCACAGCAAAGCGTCTGTAAGAATAAAGCATTGAGCAGTCACTGCTTGCACTTTCATAGTTATGTGTTCAACAGCCTCAACTTTGGACTTTACGTTTTCAGGCTAAGGGGTAAAAATTGTTTATATAGACACCCTAGTAGTGGCAGAATTAAGAAATTCAAGAGAGAATGTTACCACTAATGTCTATCCTGAAAAGCGCAGTAACACCATATGAAAAGGATACTCGTGACAATTGTTGAACAATGTTGATAAGAAAATGCTTGCATCGCATTGCTACTCAAACAGAACGTACTAACGGATAAGACAAGCCATTGAGAATAATGGTGAGTAACTTTATGATGATATTGCTATGGGAAAAATACATTTTTGCAAGACAGTTACAAGTCGACTCACCATTTCTAAACAGTTTTGTGGGTTTGTTCTGAAACTGTACGGTGACTTTCCGTCACACTTGGAGGCGCCTCAGTACAAGCTGGCAAGAAGAAAGGGAGGAAATCATAGAATACCCCCTCGGTTATAGACTTTTCCAAAGTTAACTTCCACTGTTTATTTCTACAGAGTAATTGCTTGTCGGAAATTACCAAACCTGGACGAGTTATGGGAGTCCCCCAATCAGAACCTACTACCGGTTGGGATCACGTTGATCATCTCTCTTAAGTATACCTTGTTCGAAGGTTACTACCATATTGCCTAAGATCATACTTGGCAAATGGTAGCCTGAATTACTCGTAAGAGATAAAAGTTGAAATATGGGAATTTTTATTTTTATTTAGTGATGAACTCAAGATTCTCAGAGTTAGGTCAGGAATGTACCAGTTGGACAAGTACCATATTCACTTTCTTGTTTGCGATACTTCATATAAAGAAGTATTGATCAGTTGTCTTCTATCGGCTTGTTCTTATAAGCATACTCATCATCAGGAGCATCACAACCACTGTCTCTACCCGATTACAAATCCTGTCCAAGACAATCACAGCCTGGCTCAGTCATCGCGACACGTCTGGTTATTAACTGTCCTGTGGTATACTTCCTTGTTCACTGTCTTCACGTTTAGATATACATGTGAGCAACTAAATAAGCAATTGTGCCGAGGACCGGTGGTTAGAATGCTCATACAGACTGATGACTTATTGTAATCACAGCGCGATAGTCAGCTTGGGACGGCGTCTAATTGTGGGTGTCTATATGAGTGCTCATCAGAGTCCGGAACATGTATATGTCGGACTACCAATTACTAGTCTATCCAGTCTGACTGCTGCACGAGATTTCAGTCTGGTCACCCGATTTAATATAGACGGTGTTGTATACGATAGTTTCTGGAACTGATTATTTGATCATAAAACGCCATGTTGTCAGTACAACGGATTCATGCTAAGATGAAGTCTAATTTGCAGCGCTGCAAATATATCACTGTTCTGGCTTGGGAGGAATTTTCCAGACAAAATATATTTGCTGCTAAACGGAAGACGATTGAGCATACATATGTTATTTATCAATAACATATGTATGCTCAATCGTCTTCCGTTTAGCAGCAAATATATTTTGTCTTGGAAAATTCCTCCTAAGTCAGGACAGTGTGTAGAAAACTAATTGGGAAGCCAGAATTATAAAAACCCAAAATGCAACCCTTGTAAAAAAAAGCGTGGCGTCGGTTAAGATTCACGCCGCATTTGTTCTTTTTATTTTTGTGAAATCCACCGGTAGGTTAGCTGTCTTCATATCGATCGATGAAATCAATTAATGTGCAAAGCGGCTGAAGCTTTTGAACCAGCCTTCTGATCCCACACGATCAAATCACGTACTCGGGTAGCAATAACCAGGGCAGTAGCCAAAATTCACTAGCGATTGAATTTTGGTCGATTGGATGAAATGTTGTAGAAAAAATGGAATTATTCATCTGTGTTGACCTAGTGATTGCCACCAGTCGGATGACCAGCGATTACACGAGTGATCGTTTTTCACTGACCAGTCCCGATCTAATTTGTATGATAATATCTGTATCAGCTGGCCAGTTGCCGAGTCATGCGAACAACATAGGTTGCTGAACAACTGAAAAGGAAAGAGTTAGTCACCAGTAATTTTTTTATGGATCCACACCTAGTCCCTTAGACTTACAGATGTCATCAGAAAGTCGTTAAAGAAATAATTCTCCCGACTCCATTCAGTGTCCCCTCAAAGCAATCAGCAAGGAGGCGGCGTAATAACTTGCCTAATAAAACCTGAGTAAAACCAATGAAAAGTTAAAAAACAAATKACAAAACTGGAGACCAAAAGGATGATTAATGAGCAGCAGTAATCAATTAAATGGATGTGACCCCACCTTGAAAAAAGATTGAATTGTCACACGATGTGATAAGCTACAAATCCTTCTGCTTAATTCGTAACCATTTTGAACTTGCTGTACAAAGCCACTCTTGATCTACAGAACAGTGTTGGTAGGAAACATTGTCGGAAATCGCCAAAGCATTATCCGTTTTTATACACATTGCAGCTCGTACACGATCCACTTTGGCGCGCCTATCGCAAGATGTACTGCAGAATATTGAGTAGTAAGATAAAAGACCCAACAAATGTTTTTCAACCCCTACCAACGGCTTGGTGTGTTTTTATTTGGTAAATACCACATATTAGGTTTACATACAAGTTAAAATAAAATGCACAGGTTTAATAAAGTAAGACGAAATTATACTGAGGAATAACCTTAATGTTTTGCCAACAAGTGGCCAGGTAATACTTTGAGAAATGAACTAACAGCTTTTCTACGTAACCCAATGTTTCGTCGGGAACCAAAAGACGTCCTGAGGTTGCCACTGTTCAACAGCAACCATTCGTTTGATTTTCGTAGCTTGAGCCACTCAACTGGACCTACTACTCAACTAGTTTCTTTCTTGTTTCTCAATTTTAGACCTTCCTTAATACGGTTAAATATTTAGTGTTTATCACGCAATAATGAAGTGCTTCGTGAGTAATTTATTGAATGCGCTATTTCTCTTCTTATGTACGCGTATAATAACCTTACACCAAAATTGTTAGTTGACTTAACCTACAGTTCAGCTTTGCATAAATTTAAGAATATTTGTATTTTTTCAACACCAGTAAGCTACCACTGTTTACTTGTACCTGATTACACCCGCATTCCGTTGTTTTTTGCATGACCAGCGTTCGAAAAGAAACAAAACTGCTGCATACCGCATGCATGAAGCAAAACAAGCATGTTTTAAACTGCTTTTTACTATGACCTCTGATTAGACTGGTCATTAATTATTGATCATTTTTTCGGTTCAAGCTTACAAAACGATTTTTATCCAGTTGCCAGAGATGTTGTTACTGATGAGTAGTCGGAGGATTTGGTTAATTTCAAGTTGAACATCACCCACAATTGATCGCAGCTGTCGCATTCCCATAGACTATCCAGTCGGCCCCTTTCGAAAAGAAGCACTAGACTCGAGTTTCGCTCTCATTAGAGCTCGTCAGTAGTGCATATCCTTGCCACTGCCGGGACTAGAACTCCGGCCATGCTTTCATGAGGCAACCGTGTTTACCACTGCGCCATTGACCTCACATTAGGCACGACCGAATTATCATATGTGAACGCTCAACCACTTTCGCTTGTGAGTAATGATCAGGTTGCCCGATCGCCTCGAGAGGAGACACAGTTACTGTCTGTTAACTCCAATCGATGACCCCTCGACTAGGACCAATGATGAGCTCTAATGAGAGCGAAACTCGAGTCTAGTGCTTCTTTTCGAAAGGGGCCGACTGGAAAGTCTATGGGAATGCGACAGCTGCGATCAATTGTGGATGATGTTCAACTTGAAAGATGTTGTTGCTATGAAAGCCGAAAGTATATCTGTCGCAATGTATCAAGCATACTGTTGACTTCAATTTTAATGAACTGACTTGGTCGGGCGAAATAAGCCCTGTCGTTTGCGGTTGGTTGTTTAATCAGCGATATAAATCCCACTTTTTGGAAGTTGATCGTACAGTTCACTTTGATTCATACGTATTCCCTTGACAAACTGTAAACTTCCAGATGACGCGGGTTTTCTGAACTACTCGATCACTCCTGTGGCACACGTGTGTCGTGTACGTGAACAAAATATTCGTTGATTACTGGTTTCTTCGTCCAAAACGACCTGTCCTTTCGTTTTCTTCCGAATATCACCAGTTTACAGCAATGTTTGAACAGTGGCGTGATCATGTTGAGGGAAAGACAAAAAGTCTACCCGCTTAGCAGAAACATAAATATGGCGATGTGACTAACATTGTGATTGTTTAATGTGTAAAAGAACTAACAAACTCACCTTCTGGCCAATCACTACACACTCTGTAATGCTTTGTTTAATGGCGTTTATAATAAAATTTAGCGCTTTTATCACGGCTTTAACGAACAAAAACCGAAATCCTAAAAATAAATATTTCTCCCAGTTTACCTTGCTCGAACTAAATATACTTTGGCTTCACGGACGGTCATTTGAGGTGTGTTCATATCAGATGCCTGTTACAACACTGAAATGTGTCAGAATTTTCTGCGAAATTTCAGGAAATAGATGACTGATTACACGGTAGCGTATCCGGTCTTAAAACTGTCCTTGCGATTGTATGTATGAATGCAGTTTTTCACTATAATATGTTCATTCTATATTAATCTAATGCCGTCTTCCAAGGTCGAATTTCTACGGAATTAGTTAGGTTCATTCGCATTTAAAACTACTTGCTTAAAACGGATTGGCGGGGTCAACAACGTGACCAGTTTCCATGATGTGTTTTGCAATGGATGAGATCCGATTTCGTCTCAGTCGCTCTGTTGCCCTCGTGCCTGTTGCGTCGTAGCGCGTGCCAACCGCTTAAGCATGTGTTCGGTCATTCTTTGTCGTAGGCACCGATCTGTTCTGCCGATATAGACGTCACCGCAACTGCAAGTGAACTGATAGATTACATGTGAGACAGAACATTTCGGTAGGTCACGATTATGAATAAGCTGAGCGACACTCCTAGTTGTGAGTAGCAACCGCAATTCAGCCGCAGGGTATGTACGAGTTAGAACAGACTGTAATTTTTGATTTACGTCAGTTGTTTAGTGGTCGCCTTTGAAAGGTAGGTTCAAGACCTACTTTTTAGGAACCGTACTCGCGACAGTCTTGATCATTCTTTCTGGCTGTGGATACCGTTAAACTTCTCCGGATATCTTTTTGTGAACAGCACCTTTTTAAACCTCTCTTCTCCTTGCAAGCAGTCATCGGTGCAGATCTAGCGGGCTCCACGAAACTTTATGCTCACTGTACAGAATGGTCTCTGAGCTGATCATTTTGCTTACTGCGATATCATCAGTACAAAATATATTCACATATGTAAGTTGAACATCACCCGAAGTTGATTACAGCTTCTGTGGGACTTTTCAGCGAGCCAGCCTCCCAAAGTTTAGAGCCCGACCGTGAAAAACATATACATTACCGACAAGTAAGAACAACGCAAAACGAGGGAACACTGTTCCTCCGCAAAGCATGCAAGGTAAACGTTCTGAGGTTGCGAAAACAGCGGTCAATTGTTAGTGATTTCGATGTTCTATTAACCACAGTCTTCACAACTAATCACTAATCAAAACCCCACACAGTCAACGTATTATTTTTCAAATTCAACGGGAAGAATGACATCAACCGTGAAATCACTGATAAGAGTTAACGGTAGAGTCAATGTCTCCTCTTGATATGATCGAGCAACCTGGCTAGGTGCCCGATTTGGGGTCATTAAGATGCCTCAAAAAATTGTGGCCGGAGATCAACTTCGGACAGCATCACGAAGAGGTTGTACCGATGTGATCTAACGGTTTTGGAATTCCGGTCTAGTGTCTCATTTTTAAAATTACTGGTTGGAAAATTAATCTGACTGATAAAACCTGTCATCAGATGTGGGTGCTACTCACGCAGGACGTAGTCATAGACCACCTACTCATCAGTAATCTAAAATAGTTCCTAACAGTTTCAACGGAACCGGATTCGGAGGCCATAACGAAGGATTTTCGATCGGAGTTAACGGGCAATAACTGTGTCTCCTATCGAGACGATCAAACAACCTGATCATTACTCACAAGCGAAAGTGTTTGAGCGTTCACATATGACGATTCACTCGAGTCTGATATGAGACCGTTGACGCAGTGGTCAACACGGTTGCCTTAGGAAAGCATAACTGGAGTTAAAGTCTATTTCGCTGGAATAACATGCATTAGTGGCTAGCTTCAGCACGATCGAAACTTGACCAAAATGTTTCTTTTTCAAAAAGTTTTAATGAAACTTCCGTGGGAATACAAAAGCTGTCTTCAATTTAAGTTATGTTCAATTCATGTTAACCAAATTTCCCGCCATTTGGTAGACACCCAAATGTATGCGGCAGATTTTTTCCTTATATAAGTAAGCTAAGCATACGTCACTCATGAATGCTTAAAGTCATCGGAAAAAACGATGTAGCCAAAATGCCCATTTTCAGTTGGTTATCATCAGTTCAAATATATAACGTTTATATAAAACAACATTTTCGGAATGAATTCAATAAAACAAGTGACAAATTCAACTGAGGTCGAGCACGTCATCGATAGGTGAGGAAATCCATACGGGAATATTTAACAATTTGAAAAATGCCTAAGGTGTTCATTATACAGTAATCCCCCACTCTACCTGAAATAATGTTTTAAGAAGGTGTGAATAGATTGTTTTTGGGCCCTGCTGCACAGGTGTACTTCCAATCAATATAGCCAACTCATTGTCAACCTGTTTATTTCCTCACCATCTATAGCCTACAGGTCTTTTAGAAAACGTTTACTAATCCTAAACGTATTGTGGATTTTGATTCACCAGTATGCTTAAGAAGGTCTGGTTGCAAATAAACAGTCACTCGCAACGTTCTGCCATCATTTATATGCAACGCCTTCTGTTTAATACTTAGCAATCTTTTAGCAAATTTCATCTACAACTAACTCATCTTCCTTCGTGAATAACCGAATTCCACTTTCACTTCTCATTAGGTGAATTGTGAAATGTAAATATTATTGGGTTAACTTGCAGTTTAGTCAGATGTGAACGACTGGCAACACCTGCGCTAATTTCATTGGTTAATTTTCTTAATAAATATCTCCACAGATGTACTCATACGGATGGTCATCAACGGCCAGTAGGTGCCTGTTCAAACAGTTGACCTGTAATAGGATTACATCAATAATGATACTACAACAGTCTTTGAACTGTTTATGCCAATTCGCAAAACGCCAGGAAATGCTTCATACGTGTGTGTTTGTTCATCATTTCCTATGCTCCTTCCGTCGAAATGTGTTCGTCCACTTTCACCTCACTTGGTGGGCAACCAACTTGTCGATGGTTGCATTGTCAATATGCGTAGCTAGAGTGATGTTCTCCGCTAATTTACATTTCAAACCGCAAGCGTTTGTCTGAAAGCCACATAGGGAGTGCGGCTGGTGTTGAGGGTGACGAATTACAGACAGCCACGTCCATAATTCACTTAGCCTCATTTCGGCTTCATGCTGTTTCGTATTGCTGGAATGTCAAATGGTTGTATCACCTGTGGTCCACATTGTCGGTTACATTATCTCATGACTAAGTGATGTCAGAAACACCGTGGATATATATACAACATTTCGTGTCTCCTGATGTGCACGGCTGTCTCACCTCATAATTTGAACATCAGTTCCTGTCAGCTATACGTCCGGGCGTGGTCAAATGCAATTTTTCCCCTAGTTCGGATATTTATCGCCATATGATTGCACACAAAAATAACCAAAAATAGGCGTGTGTTTGACTGATCTTTCCTACTTCCCGATCTTTTCAATCAACACGACGTAGTGTAATAACTGGAACCAACAGGATGCGCTGAAAATCGCATGACTAAGACACTATGAGGTTAGAGTTATTTAGCCAGGTTTCAACATAGTAAAATCACTTAGCTAAAAAAAATTCTCACGGACAGCGTAAAACAGCCTCCTTTTCTGTTTTTGAAAAGTAGATCAGTAACGGCTTCCATCTGACAGATTTTATTACACTTTACTAAATTCACACGGCAAACTTTTGAAGCTGTGCGTTAGAATCAACACAACACGTTGTCTGCTGTTGTACAGTCCTTCCACAGGCGTGATAACGAAAAAATTTCGAGCAATTTCCTAGGAATGTGCAAGATAGGCCTGCTTTTTTCTTACAATTTCCCAAAAGTCTGTTTTGAATATTTGTTAAGAGACCGCACATATCTTACAGTGTGATGTAAGAAGTTGCTCCTGTCCACGGAGAATCTAATAATTTTTTCCCAAAAGTTAATTGACTGCCTTACAATTAACACCACTACACGGCCAAAAACAATCAGTTAGTTTGTATCGGTCAGTCTAAATCGATCATTGGTTTATGCACCTCCGCAGGACTCCGATTATCACGCTTAATTCTACAAAAGGTGAGTTGATTGCCCAAAATTTGTAAATATATTGGATTTTAAACTTCGACTTGTAACCATTTGTCCGTCAGGTGGGTATTGTACACTCTAACTACCTCAGTTTAATCCATTTAGGTTTCTCTTTGTTTACGGTAGTAAACGCGCTGATAGTCAATCGTACAGGTAAATCAAGTCCGGTGATCAGTACCAATTAATCACGTGAACATTCGTGGGAAATGATGAGGCAGAAATACTAGGTAAAACAAACACAATCTCAAAACGAAGAGTCTAACCGTAAACTGACCGTTATAGCAAATTCATGCCGACAAAGTTTCGGGTAACATCTTAGCTAGTGATACCGTCGACATTTCTTCGATCATGATGAACTTAACACTGAGGTTACGGCAAAATTTCCATTACTTCAAAACGGGATGGTATATTTTCAGGACATTTCTAGAAAGCATACAAGCAAGACTGTAATCCATCAATTCAATAAATTCCGTCAGACTGAGTATATGATAAAAATGATACAACTAACAAATGGTGATGTCTGGAATAAACGAAATCCACACGATGTTGATCACAGATTTTGCATTATTGTACACACTTCGGCCGGCCATTTTTGGACAAAAACACTGGGTTCGAGTTTTGTATTAGTATTGGTGCACATTCTTGCTATCACGTGTGTTCGACTCGCGACCCATGTTTTCATGAAGCGACCCCGAAGACCACTGCACAACTGACTTTATGCTAGGCAAAACAGAACCACACTTACCTTAGTGTTCGGCCACAATGTCACGTGAATAATGCTGGGATCGTTCGACCAGCTCTAAAGACAGCCTAATAGTTAACCCGTTGTTTAACTCTGCAGGACGTCGCATCAAACTGAGTTCACAGAAATCACCAAACTGTTTGAGTATTCTAACTACTAGTGTTTAACCAGAGAAGAACCCGAGATAGATTGAACATCATATAAAGGGCAGACTGAAACTGATCATTCACAGGCGGAAGCTGCAGTTAACTGTGATCGGTGTGCAAGTATTGAAAAACTCCGCGTTTTCGATAACGAAGAGTCAAAATTTGCACCTTCACACACACGCCTTCAGGCCATTCTTATTGGGTGTAAACAGTAGACCGTATTATATATGTTCATCATACGAACCCCCACAGGGATTCAACACTGAAGGGTTCTTGTCACCTCATTCGGGAATTGATCGGACGTTATTGTATTACGTTGTAATCGTGAGATTGGAGAATAATGTCTCTAACCCAAGGCAGTGACTTCACAATGATACAAAACAGTAAAACTATTTACTTCAAACATGTAACACCTTTGTTCCTGCAAAATTGATTATGTATGATTTGTTGCAAGTCGGATTTGACACAAAATATATACAACACTTTTCTCGTCCCAACTCTTACAACCAGTTTTACATCCTCTCTTGTTATTCTTGCTCAACTCGAAAGTAACTCCTGATTTGCAGACAAAGCCGGTTTATTCCCTAGCTCACGTACTCCTGCTGGTCAACAGAATGTACCGTATATGCGACTACAATACTGTTTAAATGAAGCTAAAATTTAGGGCTGACGAATTGGTTAGTGAGATAGATGAAACTGTTTGATCACCACTAATTTTGTCAAGATGAACAGAGCCTGTCGACCCAGATCAAGCAGATATCACCGTCAACGATGTGCGAGGAAACTAGTCTAACTATATCTAAGTAACATATGAAGCGATCCCCACTGGGTTTCGTGGTCCTGCCATACAATCTGGATGATCCAGATAATGAGATTATTTTAAAATCGCGGATTAATATTGCAATGTATTGAAGCCAAATTCTTTCCCAACTGACCTGCTGAGAAATGACCAAATTTTCAATTCTGAGTCAGATATTTAGTGACTGTCCAAAAAATCGATCTCTGCTTTACGACCAGTTATCTGCAACACTCGGATTGAACACCCAGAAAACAAGTTTGTTAAGTGATCCTTTAGTACTGGAATGATGACATGGGAGAAGTACCATTTTATGGTTGGATTCTCCGTCTGCCCTTTCTAATCATGTCACCCTAGTGTATTTTTATGCAACCAGACTTATTTTCTAATAGTGGTAGACTGAGAACTTTGTGCGATTTGGGATGGTTTCAATGCTCCGTAGAGAAACTGACTTGTTTTTGGTGGAGCCAAACATTTGTACGGTGCTTTCCACAGGATCGCTTCACTTCTTTGTAAAAGGAAAGAAAACAATACAACATCGCTGTTAAACGTGCCAGCGCCCGGCTGGTTCAATAGTTGGATGGTTCCATATGTTTCAAGGCTAAGAATTCGCCGATGGCCAAGGTGTTGATCAGACACATGAGTTGCTACGGTTTTCAAAAGTTACGACTGAAAAGTTAGACACCAGAACGCCTTCAGAGAGGAGGACGCACCGAAACTGTCACTGACAAGCGAAACGGGAAGTGGTCTAGGCAGCACTGACTTTCTGCAAGAAAGCTACTTATCACTGGCTCAAACATTCACTGGGTTTGGATTTTCCGGACCATACAGATCTTAGTATCAGTAAGGAAGTTGCTTGATAGTTAATGCTTGATCTTTCAGGAGATTTAGAACAGACGCACGTCGAATTTTCCAGACAGTACTTTGTGGGCTACAGCGATTGCAATTCCAACAAGGTCTTTCACCTCATTCCGCTGTAACAGAACTGGATGAACTTGGGCGATTTCCAGATTTTAATGTGGTGAAAGAATGCCGAGCAGTTTTCTAAAAGTACATGTTAAAAATTGGCCTCGAAAGTAATTTTTAGATTTTTTGTCAAACAGAACTCAACCTGATGCACTTGAAAGAAGACTGCAGGTTGGCGTGCTTTTGAAGTAAGCTTGTCAACATTTTTGAGATGCCGGTGAGCTGTTTCCCGATGGTATTGCGTTCGTGGTTCCTGCAACCTAGCGACGCTTCTGCGGGCAAATTAAACTTCACGATAGGTTTTAATTCTAAAATCAAATTCCCTGGGATTAGGTCTTACTGACTTGATCCAACAATGTCTTTACAACAACCGGAAAAGCGATGTGACGATTGGTCCTGCAGTCTATTCGATCTAAAATTGACACATAAAAAGTGGTTTCAATGAATACTTCGATGGCTGGGTTCGTCCTGTCAATATTTCCTTAAGACTGATAGAAACCATTTCAAAGTTTGAATAAAGATAAAGAATTATGACAGGAAAATGCCAGACATTCGCGAATTTGTAAATACAGGTTACTGACCATTCCTGGTATCCTAAGTATTTATTATGCAAGCTACGTGACAGCAATGAGGTTACCTTCTCCCATCTGCCGTCGATTGCACGTTGTTATATGTAGATTACTTTGAGCATAGATAACGTGACTCATAACTGTGTTGTTTCAATTACCCATTACTTACGTCTGCGTAAGAAATAAAACTTGAGGTGTTCCTGTATATAAATTTATGTTGAACACAAGAATGTTTTATCAAAAACTGATGTGATTAATATGTTGAAAGTGATTGGAATACATCATAAACGTTTCGTTGTTGTCAACTAAATGACTGAAAAACGATTATATTCTTTTAAGACTATCCTCTCTGGGATTAAGTCTGGTTACCCTTGTGCTGAGTGTCAGGTTGAGACCTTCCATGTTACAAGTAAACGCATGATAATTGTACTTCGATTTCTGTCTACTACGACATCCGGGTTGTGTTTATCAGGTAAAGAGAGGGTGAATGGCATGCAAATATGAAATGCCGCTTAGAGCCTGGTCTCATATGGAAACGCAGCTTTGATAATATTGCCTTGTTGAAGGTGAGGGAAAACAGACAAACTTTGACCTTACGGAATAGCCAGGATTTATGTCTGTTTACCTACAGACTTAGGCTGTGGTTATTGGGGGGTCGTCGCGACTAGACGTAAAAATTTTATGTCTGTAAGCCAGCCAATTCATCAATCTGAAGTTGCCCAAAGGTTATTATATTCCCGTATGCCTTACTGTGGACTGAGTCTGCAAATAGGCACCCACTCTAAATAGTCGTTTGCAAATTCAACTAATCCACGTCTGGCTATGTTGCGACCTACGATAAAGAATGACATATCATACAGACTGCAGTGTAAATGTTTGGTTATCTTCATCGAACTTGCGTGTGGAATTCCCACACCACATAATGACCGTTTGCACCTTAAAACTACCAAAATTAGTACGATGCGCACATTTGTTGTGAAGTTACACGTAAAACGCGCAGATTCACTTCCGTTCAACCGTGTCTTTTTAATGGCTTCAAAACCATGTTTGTCACAGGAACTAGTCGGTAAAAACTTCATTTGACAGTAAAAACGGACGCGTGATAATCATTTTAAGCTAACAACCATCACTTTGCTGACATGAAAATATACTCTTTCAAATCAGCTTACTCGACAACATCTGTGTACGCTTGAGTACATTTTTGACCACAGTTATCCAGTCTGGTTCCAACTGAACCTTTTCGAATATATCTAGACTTATCACTCATGCACAACTCTGCATACTTGCCAGGAAGCCTCGGGTGCTTAGATTTGGTGGTCTACGAAATGGACGAACTAATCTGTTTCACCTGACTGATTTTCGCATCAGGTCACATACACCACACCCAGGCATCAAGTTGACCTTTCAAGACCTTTGGGTAGACAGTGTGAGCAGGCTGAGGTGGACACCATGCTTTTCAATGATTCTGTTCCAGTTCGTTGATTCCAGCAGTGGCATGACAATCTTTTGTACGTTAGTCCACCGCGTAGTGATGACTCAGACACCAGCTGACCTCTGATTTGTCATGTCCTAACTTGAATCTTCCATGCCGTTAACTCCTTGCTCTGATGTCTAAATATTCCTTTTTTTAGTAACATGGGTGGGTTAGCTGAAGATAAAAAGGGAGATTTCTACCGAATCAAACCACTTCAGATTACCACTTTCTGGGTTGTCCATACTTGAGGAGACTCTACGAGATATTGTCCTGATTTCCAGAAAAACCATTTTCGTTACACCTCTCTCTTTATAAGTCGATATTGGACCATGAATGAATATGCTGTTTTAGGTTAATCATTTGCACTGAAATTCAGACTGTCTGAACTGCCATTTAGCCAGCGGCACCTATGTGATTTGCATACGAACTTAGGATATTTGCTTTGGTAGGCATGCGACCTGTGTGTTGATCTGATGTTCATGTGTTGTTTATTCATAAGATGCGGATGGGTGAAGTTTGTCACTTCTTCTTCTCCCCGTCGATAGGCTGCGCTTACCCTCTCCCACACATTTCCGCCAAGTACCTACGGATACCGGGTATTCGATATTTTGTACATGATCGTTTCTAATCGGCTGAAGATGACTTTGAGGCCAGTCTCTTTCAGTTTGTTCATCCTTTCCATGTCACTAGCCTAAGTGACATTTTGTTCTATTGAGACCATTTTAGTGCCAGCCTCCTTGTTCCAATCTATCAACCTAGAGTGGTGTGTCAAAATGATAATTATGACTAAGTTTGGTGTGTCACTGCCAGATATAAATGGGCAGATTTTCCTAGATAAACCGGTCCTGTCCGCTACAAAAATCCACAGGGCCCGTGAAACCGGTAGCGCATTCTACGAAGCTTAGTGCAATAAAGTTTACAGTCTGATAAGGTGTCATTCTGTTTTGTGTGTATGTGTTTCTGTTTACTTGCCAGTCAAACCGAAAGGAAACGCAATGGGCGATTAGCAGGATAAGTCTCTGGGGAAGCACTGTCTTGTTTATCGGCCAACTAACCGGTTTGTTCCAAATAAACCACAACATTCAAGCACACCGTCTAATTTGAACGAACTAAGAATGCGAACAAAATGAATTTCGGAGCTAGCTTCCACTTGAAATTCTTGTTCCAGGTCACTTGATAAGTTCTTATAGAACAGCACAAGTCCCTGGGGACATAACTGATTAAAAGTGGTTTAGTACTTTATTGCAGGGTTGAAGATTCAAGGAATTTCTATATGACCCCCATAAGATTTCTTAATTAGTCCTGTGGTGTTATAGCATGAAACCACTTCGCTATTGAAGTTCTCGTTTACAAACATTGGTTAACTCAGTAATATCTGGTATTATATTTCCCAGTGTACCTAAGCTAGGTGTGGTGAAAACTTCTAAGCATAATCTATCCCACCAGCATTTGTTTCAGAGTTGAGGAAGTAATGACATGATCCAGTATGTTTTATAAGTATCACAGTTGGCTTAAGCAAACCAAATAAATCCACGTGTGAACAAGTAAACACGATAGCTTATGGTGTGGCAACATGCCTTTTTTTAATCACAAACATTGATCTACCATACTGCAAGGTGACGTGTATACACATCGGTGAGTTGGATATGTAGAAGTTGAACACTGCTCACCGAGGAGATGAGCAGTCGCACCAAGATGCACTTTTCAGCTAGGCCCCTTCGTAACCTAGATTTGAGGCACGCCCCAGTTGCAACGTACCAATGATATCCCTGTTGATCTTGAGGCTAGTACGTTATCAGCTACTATAGTAACTTCAACTTAGATCTGACATTATAATAAAATCTACACGTTCAGCCACAATCTCGTATGGATAGTTCAGTTTACTTGATCTTCGTGAAGGGATAGATTATAATTTACTTTTAGTGGAAGTTGCACCCTTTCTGATAAATTGAAATCGACTAACCGTTGTCCGATAGGTTTACAAGCTAACAGTCCATTGCCACGACAACAAAATGAGATAAGAGAAATTTTTACAAATAGTTGGTTCCAGTGACCGACAACGAAACGATGGACAACCGTTTTGACCAGTAGCATCATGCACGCCCAAAAGTCGAACCAACGGTCTCTGAATAAATGACAGAATGATGAGTTATCGCAGAAGGGCAACCAAAACCCTTACACACTGAACCTTGGCTCATGGTTACCGAGGTTTCATGAAGACGTATAAATTACTTTCCTCAGTTGGTGCCTTTCGGGAATCGATCAGCCATTTTGTGGTTAGCCTGAAGACTGAAAAGTATGCGCTAGGGCCTCGGAGGGAGTATAGGGAGAGTTTTGCAAAGTGTTAGTTTCAGTGATCAGAAACGGCACTCAGCTATAGGTCGCGGGTTACGACACTTCTATGTGCATGGTGTTGAAGAGAATAAATCAGGCCGAAGCAATCGTCTGCAAGTTTTGGGTTAGTAAGCCCAACTGTATATAAGTGAAGTAACTGTTCCATTTGCCTCGCATCTTTCTACGCTATCAGGATTTTGCTATCAAGCTTAAATTGCATGTTTAGTTTAATCAACTCTGTTATGCGTCTTATTGCTGATGAGTAGTTGGAGGTTCTGGCTGACTTGCAGTGCATGAAGTTGGTCACATCTTTCACCTTAAGCTTGATTTTTAGCCGTTTTATATTGAGAAGAAAAGTTCACTTAGGTTTCGCCATGCTGAATGTCACAAAGATCCCGAAGCTCCGATCAAGACGAGTATGATTAATTCCTAAACTGTTACTTTCAAGCAGTGATTTCGTTTCTGACTTAAAGATAGAACGTTTTCCTTTAAGTGGACCTGCATCAACCATTAGTTATTGTCATACTCAGTGCGATTGAAAACAGAACGGAAAACACTGCTAATCTTGTGGAATATCAATGCTTGATAATACTAGGTCGAAAGTTATAAGCCCACAGTGTCCAAACATGACATTTTGCGTTGACGACTTCTACAGTGCCATTTTGACATTTTTAATCTAGTATCCTAATGGAAAATTTTGATTTACTCAAACATCGTCATGGAATTGTTTACAAAATAGTCCGTTGCAGTAAGCTATAATTTTCTTGTTTCTTGTTTGCTTTCTTACAGAAAAATCTGGTTCTATGCATGTTTGGCGGAGGTTCTAGTTGACTGAAACAACGCCACTTACAGCCGTATCCGTTGATCTATCTATTCAACAATTCGCTCAAACTATGCTCCTCCTCGGTTTTCTGTTCCTGATGGTTCTTCAACCAGATCCAATATGTCCACAGTTTACTCAACCTGGTCTCTGTGATATGCATTGTCACTGCCCTCCAGGAGAACCTGTGGTCGACTGTAATCGTCAGGACAAGTTGCAAGGTGTACCCACAAATATCCCTCGCAGCGTGACAAAATTGTACATACAGGATGGTGACTTTCCCTCGCCCAGCTATCTGACACGTGCAAACATGACCGGATTGGAACAAGTGGAATATCTGAGCATTATCTATTGTAACTTACAAGCCATAGAAAGCAAAGCATTTTTAGGCATGACCAAACTGAAACATCTGGATTTATCTCGAAACGCATTGCGTCGACTAGACACCTATACATTTTTCGGATTGCAGTTAATCAATTTGTACTTGCAGGAGCAACACAATCTCACGGAAACTGGTTTGCAGATTTCAGAGGATGCATTCGACGGACTAACCACAGATCAAATCAACTTGCGAGGCAACAAAATCTCCGTCCTTCGATACAAAACGTTTGCCAAAGTTAATAATTTGCACCGACTAATCCTGTCTGATAATCGCATTAGACAAGTGGACGATGGATTTTCTCAACATTTTAATCAACTTTCCTACCTGTTGGATCTGACAGGGAACCCCTTAGAATGTAGTTGTAAGTTAGCGTGGATTGCTGCGTTGAGCAATGAATGGGCAAACAGTCTACCCGGTCTGAATATGACTTGTATTTATTATCATAGTTTGCAGCGTTCTGCAGCCACTCGCGAGCATACGGTGTTCGAACTTACGTCGACTCAGTGCTGATCACTTATGTCCAAGGTCCCGAATACAACATATTGAAGTGAGTGTACTAGACGCTGCCAGTCGGGTGATATTGGACTGCACAGCTGTAGCTATCCCTCGTATACCTTATTCAATCGATTTAGGTCCTGATATGTTTCCAGTCCCAAGTTTGCTTAGTCATTCCCCGCCAGAAGTGGCATGGCAGTATGTTGAAGGAGGACAGCTGCGTGAAGTAAGGCGATTACCTACAGAAGAGAAGGTATTGTTGTCAACTTCAGCTCAAGTTCTGAATGCCTCTACACTTGGACTTGTGTCCTCTACTGTCCGATTGAACGTATCTTTGAGCGAGGAGCTTGGCCAATACAAATGTACAACTCGTAACGACCACAGGGACTCAGAAGAAGTTGTTGTCACTGTGCGAGGTCCGGCAAAGTCGTTAGTTCCCGATAAGGATCCAAGGTTGCCAAAGTTACCAGGATCTACTGAAAATGAAGAAGGTCGAAAATCTCCTGAATTTAGCGAGCAAAGTAAACTTCTTCGAACTGACTTGACATTTTCAGAACCGCACTATCTTTTGCAACCTCAGTTTTCATTAGTGCAAATGGCTCTCGCAGTCGGTGGCACGTTTCTGGCTACGTTGATTGTATTATTTGTCGGAGCTCAGTGTTTGAATGCTTGTCATCACCATACTACAGTCCCTTTGTCGTCCAGCGTAAGCTCAATGAACTCACCAGATGCGAAGGCTACTCAACAAAATAGAACCATGGCTTCACGTTTGGAAACTCGAAGTCCGGAAGGGGCGTTTTCATCCCCGAAACAAAATGGATATGATTCCAAGTCGAAAGAAAATGGTCCATTATTGATGCAACACCAACCACCAAACGCTCAGCAGCTCCCCCAACAAATATTTCTATCGGGAATCGATAACTGTGTTGCAATGTCCCCACAATTTTCTCATATAGCCAATCTATCAAATCATTATATCCCCCCCACACTTTTGCCACCCACACAACCTTCTTCCAGTTCCGGCACGGAAGAACTTCCGGCTAGTTTAGCACATCTTGTATCTTCACCACTACTATCCCCAAGTTCTGCGTTCCACCCTGTACTGACCATGGATGGTGCTTTGTCTCCACACCTGGCCAATATGCGACCAGGTCAGTCTTCGTTAGCTTACTGGCCTGTCAGTGCGGCCATAGTCGCCCCTGGTTCCCCCTATTCCATTGCAGGCAGTCATGTTTATGATGTACCACAAGCTTTTAAGTTACCCGCATACGCACCAGGCGTAACAGTGAGTACGATCAATCGATCCAGTATGCTCAGTCAAAATGAGTTTAATGGAGGTGATTTTCGTGCGAATCACTTCACTGGTACGGCGCTATAGACACCAGACAAAAGAATGATTCAACCGCGTGAAACACAATCGTCTAACCGTATGAGTCTCAGCCTACAAATACACACAGTCAAAATATGTACATACACCTTTCTGTCTTTCTTACTGGTCACTAGACATTTTTGGCGTGCTTTCCAAAAGGCGTTTTTTGTTTGTTCCCGTTCCCACTCAATATGCCCATCATTTCCGGGCACTTATCAGATTCGTGATATGCACATCGAACTTTTCTGCATCTTTTGCTTTCGTGACGAGTTAACACCTATCCGGTGTAGCCAGTTCAGTAAACAAACATTTTATCCTAAAACAAATCCTTGCCAATTTCCTTCTGAAAGCTTCATCGTGATGAAGTACGCCAGTTCTTACACACTTGCATACACATGTACAAAGCACAGATGCAGTGGTCATATTTATGTGCTGAAACATCACAACTCATCTTGGATTTTTTGAAGGCGCAATAAACTGATTGGTTTCTTGTCAACAAACGCCATATCAGTGGAACCAGTGTTGAGAGAGAGGTTGAGTTCCGTTTGCATCACATTATTTCTTTTTATCTTCTCTATCTTTATTTTGCTTTGTTCGCTCTCACGTTTTTTTTATGATACAGTCTCTCTTACTTGAAGTAAAAGCCAGTGAGTAGCAATTGTGCTCACCAATTTGAGAATCTAAGACCTTGATTATTGAGTGAATGTACTGCTTCAAGCTCTGGTTTTTCGGGTGGATAAGGGGGGGCCTTAACAGAAATGAATCAGTGAGTATAGGTTTCAATTATGTGGTGTGTGCGCGCGGTAGGTTCTTCAGTCAACAGACTTCTACTGCCGAAAAAAATCAGCTAAGCTTTTCTGTGCCTTAGTTTTCATTGTTCCGGATTCAATTTAGCCTAGGATGTTTAGCGAGTTGGGTGATGATGACAGGCGACCACAGCAAACCTGACCGTCTATCATTTGCTTCAGACAAGGAGTTTCAGTCTTTTCATTCCTGCGTGTGTCGACCTCAAGGCTGTTTTCAACACCACGGTCTTCATTGAACAACTAACATCAATTTCGTTTTAAACGACCAACCTCTTCGGTGCGGTACGCGTGCTATCAACTGTTTCCAGGTGTGCACCTTCTGACTAATTAACCCAGTCGTGTACAACGGTATCTATCCTGGTATGCTTTATAAGCAATATCCGAGATAGAATTTGCTACCAATCAGCTTGACAACCGCCGTGGTCACCTTTAACACATGATCTTAGCGGACGCTGAGAAGTGACAGACAACGGTGGTGGAGTCGACTGCTTACAAAATCAACCTTAGATAATTGAAAATTTCTGCTGCACTTCACGGATTTCTCAACCGTTATCGTAGATACTGTGTTGTTTCCAAACGGTTCAAGCTTACCTTTGTCAGGTGGGGTTAACTTTCATTTCAAGGTACGTTGTGTGAGTAGATATATTTGTACCGCAGATCAAAGCACTTATTAACACACAACGTTTTCGTACTGCATGTGTACGACACGTGTTTTATAAATTTCGAGGCGAGGAATTTCACACGGAAGAGGTAAGTTCTTATTTTGCAAAGACGGAACGGACCTGAAAAGGCATGCTGGAACGAATTGCTTCGCATAATTGAATAACAAGGGAGTAAACTTAATTAAAGAAAGGCCATGCAACATATTTTAGCAAGCTTTTCTAATATGTGTTCTGACAGTATCAATTTTTAAGATACTGTGAATAACATGCAGCTACGTATCCTATGCAATTGCTATAGTGAAACTTTGATATTTCTGCCATTGTAACCTGTCTCACGTTTATATCACGTACGGACTTGTATGTATGAAAATGTAGTAGTCAACGACCAGTATGGAGGAATAAATAAAACTTGTTTAAATCACCCTTTTGTTGGTTTGACTCAACCCTAACGTTTCCTGGTTAATTTGTAATAAGAGAATTTAATTATCCTTTGATAAAATAAGTGTGTATGCAAGTTCTTAAATATGTGCTAGTTTGCTGAAGAATTTCTTAAAGAGACGAATTTGTTGCTCTACTTATCGTGTTGATTGCTTACAACTTCTGGGCAGTTGAAACGAATAATCACATAACTTTATTGCTGGTTAGTCTGTGAGCCACAAGCAGCTTCTCATTTTGCCCCGGTTGAGTTATTTATGGCCTCTTCCACAGTAACTAATGATACATTTTATTCCATGAAAATATTTTCCTTCTTCATTCGGTCTGAACGTGTTTTGCCTACAGCTGGCCTTGGAAATAATCCGGTCGTTGATGGAAATATGTGTGTTGTCTTTGGACTGGGGGAACCTTGAGGTATGTAGGTAGCATCAACAAATTTCAACTACATGTCCGAAAGCCAGAACAGTTCTACGCATCAGGAATGAACAAAATGACCGTTCACGTGACGCGTTATATGTCAAGTAACCTGGGGTTTCACCCCAATATACAGAATTCACGGAAACCTGGGTAGGTAGTGGATAGTAAAAATCCAAGAATGCATGTATGCACCAAATCATCTATCTGAAGAGTTAGAAATTAATGGCGATAGACACTAAAACCTATGGGATATGTCAGCAGTCGTAATGGTTAAGTTGAATCAAATCCTAACGGAATGGATTGAGATGTCTCGGTGACTGACCAAAAATACAACCACAGCTTACGAAACAAGCTCACTTTCACGTGTAGATAATTAACACACAGCAATGAAAATATGGGCGTAACTTCACTTTGTCATACTGATTCGGATGACTAGACTATCGGAAGACGTGTTTTGGGTTCCGACTGAGCCCTGTTCATAAGATAAGCGACACACGTCTGTGGTTTCGGTGGGAACTCCTAATGTTGTGGGACAGACTAATTAATGGGGATGTCTCAAAGCATAATGCACGTGGGAAAGCGTTCTGTATGTCTGGATCAAGTAACTCCCAACTTAGCAACAGTATATGTAGACTCGTCCAAATCCAGACGACCTGTCTGGAAAATAAAATAAACGGACTGCACGACTTATTTTTCGCTTCCAACTAAAGAATACAAAACACCGCCAGCTGAGATTATATAAGGTCTTACCTTTTCTTGTACTAAATAGCAGTCGTTATTCACTAACCGAACGGCGCAACTCCAAATCAGTCTGCAACATCGCGCCCTTTGCTGCACCGCTGGATATACACTAAGCCTATGTGGCATAAGCACTTAACAAGCTGTCAGATTTTAAACAGAAAAAAGAGAGCAGCTAACCTTATACTGTCAGACAATTTGGTACAACTTTGTTTGTACAGTGCCATCCAGAGGGTGCATCGCCTCCCCTAATGTTGGAACGAGTTAACTGTGGGCACAATGTCCAGTTTGCTTGCTCGTAGGTTACGAGCAGGAAATATGACAACAAAAGAAAATGACTAAACCGTCAAACCGGTGATAAGTAGTAGTTGATTTGTGGGAAAACGTATCGGAACACAAGTGGTTCTGGCTTTTATCACTTGTAGTGGCTACAGGAAATAATAATTCTGATAGCCGCACTCCATTGTACACCTGTGATGATTTTGCTTTTCTCTCTGCTTTCGTGCAGCTGACGAAAATAACCGTAAGGGTTCAGTCATGTGAAATTTTTGAGACCAAATGCAACGGTCAAGCTCATGTACTGTTGAAAGGGCGTATTATTCTGAGTTTGAGCATGTGGTCGGATTCTTCCCCAGCGAGTTTGTCGGGAGCCAGCTGAGGAAGCCGCGCTGAGACGGGAGGTCCGCACAGTGGATGTGATGGGTGACATCAGAGGTCACTGGTGGAATGTCGTTTGACGCGTGGTCGAATTGTGAGAACTAAAAGAACGATCCATAAAATGCACGTATGACATATATGAGTGTAATGGCCACAGTTTTTGCTTGCATGCCGAATATGCTTAGCCTAGCGCTAGAATCAATAGGCATAGGACGCCTAGTATCGACCAGACAGTCAAACGTTTGGAGAAAATAGATGCTGATTATGTCACCGGGTACCACAACGATTGTAAACACTCAAACAATGTTCTCCGGCGGCCAAATCAAAGGTTAACAAGCGCTCCCTGCAAGTGACCATGGGGGTGCTGCTGGCATCACGGAACTGAAGGCTGAAGGGTCTGATTCCTCGTATTCTGTGAGCAAAAAACACTTACCCGCTCACACTAACAACCAGTTTCTACATCCCGTGCCAACATGAGATGGAGAGGAGAGCCAGCGCCGACGGCATTGCTTGCTGTTAGAAGTCGGCGTTAAGTTTGCACTGGCTTGGGTGCATAAGAAAGGTTTGATGCAGTGCTTGGCTTCGTACGAAATAAGACAGTAATATCACATGTAAGTCATAATACAAACATGAGAATAAAAATTTAAACTGATAATATTCCAAATGATATCTGAAAACTATAATCGTAATTAGATAGTGCACCCTACGTGATTGACAAGAACGGCAACGCTAATAGATTGCTTGATGAAACTTCGCTGAAATCGAGTTGTAAGGCTGCGATTTCTGCTCCTAAAGGTTCGATGCTTGTTAGCCAACGTCTTGAGGTAAGCAATCTATCGAGACGGCGTGTGCGATTTGTAATGCGTTATATAAGATGTAGTACACGGAGCTGGCCGAGTGTTGAAAACGCTATAGGTACTTGATCAGCGATTTTCTCGGTCTCAGTGAGTTTTGACGAGCAGCAGCATCTGCAGCCTGCACTGCCCATGAAAACGTTTTAAGCCGGATAGAAGGTGTGCGGCCAACAATTCTTCCACAAATGGCGATTTCAGCCAGTACACTAAAATTAATTTCATTGATAATACTTAAATTCAGTTAATTCAAGACATTTGATTTGATTGTTTATCATTGTCAGTTCTTTGCATTTCTCGTAGTCACGCTTAACGGTTCAGACAAACGTTTCAAAGTATTCCGATAGTTTTTTGTATATTCGAAGTACTAATTGGTAATACTGAAAGAACACTAATACCGTCCAAACTTATAGAATGAATGAAGTAACACATGAATAGGATTGTAATTACAGTCCGTATTAGTGGGGTAAACTTGCGTTTCAGTTGTGGTCCAGTAAACAAACTATATAAAGATATGAGCGAATATTGTCCTATCCCTCGTCATAAGACAGTTCATCTCGGATATCGTCCTTATGTCGTTTTCACTACGGTTATTTAGCTATACTTGTTTCAAACTGTCACCGGAATTCGCCTGCTGTTGTTGCCAGATTGTAAACGTCTTCATTACATCCCCAATAAATGTTAAATGAATCACATGTACTGCTTACCCAACTAAACTGCTTTTGTGAAATCAGAAAGGAAAAAAGTACCTTCAGTCCCCATACTGTTGCACACGGCAACCGTACTGGGTAATACGAAAACATATTAGAACTGATTGTTCCACTATTTTGCATTTTTAAGCCAGGTTGATATGAAAAACCTTATCAGTGGGTTATTGAACAGGGCCAACCTAAATAAAACAATAATGGTAAGATCAGACCAGTCTAAATTGAGCAGGAATTGTTGCTAACTGCGAAATGGTTCAGGTAACACATTAGGAACAGGTGGCCGTCAGCAGTGATCGCCTGAGTGTCTACCTTTTTT
>LOND01000006.1:239066-250505 GCA_014220965.1 Paragonimus kellicotti
TTATTACTAACTATATTAGAGTTGACTGCTATTTTTACTCTTTCGGTTTTCAACTTTTGTATGTACTTAAACATTTTGTTTGAACAAGTATGGATACCGACAATTATCCGGCGCACTCGAACGTACGACCTCGCTGCGTGTTTGCTTGTCGCTCCGTCCTTCCACCGCTTCGTCTTGTTCATCGTTCCTTCTCACGTTGACCCTGCGGGTCGATAATATACTCCTTGTCTACTCGTTGCGTTATTCTCAACCGATCGTCTTCGGTTCGCTCGACCCTACACACACTTACCCAAAAGGTCTTATCAAAACAAACGCAAGTGTATCCCTTGTTACAGACTCAGTTGTCATTTCCTAAAAAATCAGTACAAAATATTTCTATATCTCTCTATGATCGTCCTTCTGAGTTCAATCTCCAGAGGTCTCAAGCCAGCTGTTGTATTTGCTGAGAAGAAAATAAAACTGAACACATTGAAGTGGACAATTATATGGTGTGTACAGTTGTAAATAGCATCGCAGCCTTTCCCTCTTCGTTCGTTGTTATATTTTTAGGCTGCTCAGTCAACAACAGAACATTTTCAGCATCATCCATACCCTGATGTTTGTCTAATACCGTAATCTAAGTGATGCAATCTCGTTCCAGTTGAAGCCTTGGAGGTATGCATTCTATCCGATCGTCGTAGACGGTAGCTTTTATCGGTAGTAATGCATCATGGTAACACTCTCAATACTTAATCTGGATATTTAGTTTGCATCACTGCATATCTTTTATAACCACATTTGTGCCTAATACTGCTCAAGGAAATAACACGCTTTTGGCACAAGTGATAATGATTTCAAATGAGTGTGGTGCTGCCATATTGTATAACCTGTTCAACCAGTCACCACAACTATGTGCGAACCATAGACGGACTCAGTCGAGAGCAAATGTGAACCGATACTATGTCGTTTATGGATGTTCAGCAAATAATCGATGCTTATAACGAATACCTGTGCGTAATATCCAGCAGTCTGAGTAAACTTGAAGTCAATGAGCGAATAAGTTCGTCGACAACGGTACAATTGGGTGAAACCGAAAATTCCGAGATAGTGCAGACTGATTGGTTGGACGTCGGCAACGCAATCTTTGCTCTGTCAGCCACTTATGACGACATCAACCGTAATGCTCATAAACGATTACACGTGGGCTAAACGGTTGTAGACGTAAGCACTACTCACCATTTTCCGCCAGAGTATAGAACTTTTCGTTACTGTATTTGTGTTAGCTGTATGTGAGATGGTCAGGTAAAATGCTTATCTACTTCCTTTTTGATGATGCCTTATGAGTTTTTGTCTATCCTGTTGTAATTGTGGCTTGATAACCACATGATGCTCGTGCGGCATGTCATTAAGTGTGGGCAAATTATTTTCGTTATAAAGACATATATATATATAAATTAGCTGGACAGCATTTGTACAAGGATAGTCTTTATAGGGAGATCGTTAATGCTACTTCAGTAGTCAGATTTTGGAGCACATAAGAAATGGTCCGTTTGAGAGGGATGTCACATTTCCAGGTGTATTCTAAGAAGGATTACGGTGTTACCGATAGGTGCTAATCCTAGCTGGATGAGCTGTACTTCACATTAACCGAATGTACCTCAACTCGGATAAATCTATTTGTCAAGAACTAGCAATGTAAATAATGGACTGTCATTGTCTTTTTTTTTCGTTCAGTTATCATTTCAATTGAGTATAATTTACGCAAACGTGTACGCACACCAGAACAATTTACCACAAGTGAATGTAGTCGCAATGTGGCCTGTTCGTCTGATGAAGTACTTTGGGAGTTCCAAATGGATCACTTACACGATCATGCATAACAATTCCCTCGGAAATTTTACGTTGCATCGGTTAACTGACTTCATAAATGTTTACTAAGTTAAAATCGTCATCGTTAATCTCTTCCGGCCGGTATTAACAAAAGTAACCCCGTCAGTATGGTCTCTGCTGTTCCAAGCCAAAGGGCTAGCCAAAGCTCTACAAATCTGTGTACGCACCAAACAAAACTTCTGGTATTGGTTAACTGCTACTGCACTGAACAGAACAAAATGAACACATCGAGTTTGCATTAAATTTCGAGCCTGTGGATAAAACCCTAATGAATATTGACATCAATTGTGGGTGATGTTCAACTTGAAATTAACCAAATCCCCTACTACTCATCAACAAGTTAATATTACTCATTAACATCCTGATACAATACTACTTTCTAGATGGCTGAATCATACGTGAAGAATACAGTCCACAGATAATCAACAAGAAGTGGCCAGCGAGCTGAACCAAGATACTGTCAGAATTTAGACGCTCATTTTGAAATCAAGTGCTTTCAACAACCACCAGTCAAAGGACCAGAGGAAGTCAGCCATTTGAAGAAGAACAAAATAATGAAGATCTAGCTGAAGAAATGACAGCAAGGCCAACAACTGAACATGCCTCAATCTGTAGTCGGGGATTTGTTTAATACAATCGAAATACTACTGATATTTGTGGAGGGTTGCTGCCAGGTTGAATCTCAGTGGGCCCCTTGTGAATAGCAGCACTAGCGTTGAGTTTTGATCACGTCATATTTAGTCCTTGTCAAAGTTGAACTCCAGTCTACGTTCCCCTGAGACAATGGTGCCGACCGTTTTACCGAGGTCATTATGTTAATCATGACCGATTTATCCCATCTAACCCTTCAGCTACGTTTGCTTATAATTGCGGCTGAGATTACTCAATTACCCCGATAGGTAACATAGTAACCGTCAGCTTTCGCGAGTGGTCGTTACAATGTGTCTTGTCGGTAGGACAATAATCTCAATCAGTCAATCTTAGCACGCTCCAACGGGTCAACTAGACACGTCGTTTGAGTGTGGGGGAGGGGAATTGGTCACACAGGCCTGGACAGCAGGGGGCCTGTCGGCCAAACGAAAGGTCATAGATGGCAGGTTCTAGACTGGATTGGGTTACAAAGCGATTGAGGAAAGGGGAACATACATACTGGCATTGACAACAAACTTTTCAAAGTTGGATGAACAATCGGTTACAGAGGTCAACGGGAAAATGCATGAACGAAGTTCTTTACATCCAAGGGGAAAGACAAGTACTCCACATGACCAGTTTGCGTCGCAAATGGTAGCGAGATGAGAATTGGTGTTGCATTGGTAGGAATATCTTTTTGAGGCCATTCTTAAATCACCTTCCTAATATGATAAGCCTTGGTGGACATTATCAGGTAGAAGCGAGAGCCTAGACGAAATTCAACCAGGTAACATGTGTACTACAATCCATACAGATTGCCGGCCAATAAGCGCCACTCAAGACGGGAGGACCAAGATTGAATGTTACGTTTACTAACAACTTATTGCCTAAATAAATATACTCATTCTTACGGTTCCTTTCGGACTGTATCCGCTCAGATCTGTTGAAGGACAAATGCATCAAAGGACACCAGTCTTGGAGATGGAACAGACAATTACATCAACTTGTTGAGCATATTTGCCAGGGCACTCACTGGGTTATATGACGCGGTTGTCTACGTAAGTTCTTGCTTTATAACAAATTGAAGAAGTCACAATCCCTTGAACTAAATCGCACCACTTCCACAAAATTGCATCTAGGTAGTTGCAGACGATTAAGGCAAGGTTGTAGCTTAAATGAAGAACTATGGATAAGCGAAACACTCACTTGCTTCAGCTTTAACACAATTGTTGATGAGTAGTAGGGGATTTGGTTAATTTCAAGTTGAACATCACCCACAATTGATCGCAGCTGTCGCATTCCCATAGACTTTCCAGTCGGCCCCTTTCGAAAAGAAGCACTAGACTCGAGTTTCGCTCTCATTAGAGCTCGTCAGTAGTGCATATCCTTGCCACTGCCGGGACTCTAATGAGAGCGAAACTCGAGTCTAGTGCTTCTTTTCGAAAGGGGCCGACTGGAAAGTCTATGGGAATGCGACAGCTGCGATCAATTGTGGGTGATGTTCAACTTGAAATTAACACAATTGTGATCGCAAGTAACAAAGTGATATTTACAACTTTGGATCGGCTTTCAGAGAAGTCATATGGTATAAGTTGTAAGATAATTTAACACTTTCTTACGTCTACACCGTTTAGAAGACATACAAACCAACAAGGTTTTGAAACTTGCCAGACTGTAATTAAAATGACTTCGTTCAGAAGTCATGTAATTACCTAGCTGGACAAACTCAGCGTCACAGCTAGCTATGTTTATACGTAGTGGAGTGAGCAATCGCAGCCGTTATATTAGGCTCATCGGTGGGCTTTGGTAAAGGCGGCTTTTAATTACGCACAAAAGTATCGAACAAGCCTGTAGGATCATTATGGTTGCCAACAACTAACAAGTATATGTCGACTGAAGAGTTAGCCTCAAATCAGTGTTTTCGTGGTCTGACCTTCCATTGCTTCATCGGTCTCAACAATCACTTTGGAACACGATTATTAAAGTTCACATCCAGACTTATGTCGGCTTGTTCAACAAAACTCTGTTTGAGGTTGCACACGAATCAATATGTACATTATTCAGGCATGAACATTTTTGAATGAAATATCGGAGATCTAGTTGACGTTAGTGGACAGAATCGTATGACGACGTAGTGACTCTTTGAAGCTGTGCACATTCTTACATACATCATATGTTTTACACAATCACATTTAGATGGTAGTTCCATATAGCTTGCTTTCATGCAAAGTATAAAGACCTGTGTGATGAAGGTGGCTTGGTTATGGCTTCCCATGAAACTCTCTGGATAGCGGTCCGACTGTAAGGTGTACTAATCCCTTTCAGTTCAACGTAAAGACCACGTTAGTTTGCATGCTTTGTGATTAGTGAGAGTGCAACTTGCGGAGTTGGGTGAGATTTCTGGCGATCCAGTTCAATGGAGGACAATAAAATGAAATGTATTTTTGTATGAGTACATCGTTGCTAGAAGTGCCCATTCGGCTGATACCACTCTCCCGTATTTGAATGGTGAACGTTTTAATTTAACCGGCCTCATTTCGCAACATCCCATTAATCTAGGCGCAAAAGGTAGTACCTTAACTGTCAGATTAGGTCATTGAGAATTTTCAAAGTTTAATAGCCTAATTACTTTTGTTCTGTTCAGTTTGAGCTCATTAGGTTGTGGTATCCATAATGTAGTTCAAACCCACAACCGGCATAAAACTGGTCGAACCTACTGTACACCCAATTACCGTTTCCACAAAGACCATTCACCACCACCCGATTGCCCTAACTAGACGTCTTGATCGTGTGAGTCGAAAACCAACGGTGTGATGTTGTTTGTATCCATTTGGATCACTTGCATATCAGTGACTGAACTCAGTTTTGGCATAGTTACTTACCCATAACAATGTTCTTCAAGTGAATGACGCTGAGCGAGATCACCGTGTTACCTTCAGCTTTCCTTAGAGTTAATCACTTCAATTCCACTGTTTTATCCACATAATTATCTTTTGACCTACACTTTTACTGTTGCAGTAGACTCTTTTGGAAGACGACACACGCGTTTGACATGAAGCTGAGCAACAATGCACAGCCTGGGACGACCTGGTGTTTCAGGTTATTCAAACTGCAACGTAGTCAGGAGAAACGAAATGATTCATCTTTTCAATGGTCAATAACAAGTGCACATCATGTTTACAGGAAACCTGAAGTGGCAAGCAAACCGGCAGATAAATTAGGGTATTGGATTGTTGGAGCTCTGAAACCTGTCCAGTCCACAGGAATGTGGTGGATGTCACGCTGCCTTGATAAAGACGGGGTTTATTGGCCGACTAATGTCCTTACTTTCCTAAGTCAAAGGATAGCTTTGTCCGGTTTATTTCACCGGAGGCAAAACTTGAACCGCCCTGGTCTTCAAAGTTAATAACCGAACAATTCGTGTACATTTGGGATAGTCGATTCAAGCTATATATCTGAGGTTGTAAAACTACCATGTGTGTCAGCACGCATATGTACTGCTGGGTTGCATCAATTCAAGTCTTTGTTTGGTAAATCTTTCGGATTAATGTTCGTTTCTCTCCTTCTGTCTTGAAGGATATCTTTGGGGCTTTTTACTTTGAAGCATCCTATCCATATTCTCCATCGTAAGCGAATGATGATCACACTTGTTGAAATTTTAACACCTGGTATGTTTCTGAGCTGATCGACTGACAGTTAGATCAAGAAGACCACCGATCGATGAGTTGATACAGTCTAAACTCTCCGGGCAAGCAGGTTGCCGTAGAACACCCCCCGCACACGAACCGACTTCAAGCTCCATTGAACCCGCTGACAGTTACTGGTACTGGTCTGCTCCTCTAGACTTTGTAAACCTGGGTATAGTATCAGGTCAAACGAGAAGCATTTTTCACGAATCCTGCATGCAGCCTTCTCGCATGTTTATGCAGGTTCTTATCTTCGTTCTTCCAGTGAAGTTTGTTGCCTCTTGCTGAATCCACAGCGTACATGGTACAATATCCAGTTGTGATGTGAAACGTGTTTTTTTTGCCACATTTTGCCTCATATTATTTCATTAACGCAAATGGTTTGTTTAAAATTATGTTGACGACAAAACGGTCCAAAGTGGCTTTTAAATGTACGCAGTAAGTTTTTGTCACCTTGACCACACCGCATCACATTTGATTGTTTAGTTACAATTTCCTTCGGTCTCTTGTCCTGTTATTGTTCTGTTTACTGTCATGTGATATTCAGATGCATTAGTCTGCCTTGCTCTAATGACATAAGCTCCAGATTGGGTAAAAATGAGAAATTGTCCCAAAGCGTGGCTAGCAAACTTTCGTATCCACGTGTTGTTTGAATACGAGTTCATAATGAACGCCTGTATACTTTTATTGTCTCCATTGTTCCGTCGTTCTTAATGTGTGCACTTTCTATATAACTTTAAAAAACTTGTTTTGCCTGAACTATCCACCTCTGAGGATTACATTAGTCCATCTTGTTTTTTGTATCTACCCCCAAATGCATTAGATGTTTGAAGCTTCTATGTGTCATTCGGCAGCTGTTTCCTACTCGCTGATGACGAGGTTATCACGATCTATACCTGAACAGACAATATTTATCACCGTTAACCAGCACCTTTTTTGAAAACAAAGGCTGGTATACGTTGTTGGTTGAAACCAGATTCTATTAATCACAGATTACTAGTTATCATGCTTACATTAGTAAAAGTTAAATGGTCAAGACTCAAAACACATTTTAGCCACGGTTATGGCCGGTTTCAAAATTGAAAATCTGCTACTGTATTCAGATGACGTTAGCAATATTTTTGCGAGAAAGAGCTTTAGAAAGCAATCAACTTAGAAGTCCTAATGATAAAGGCAACTGGACAACTAATACCAACACAATTTTGCTTAATTCTTCATACGTATATCATACTACCGTCCTCTTCGTTGACTTAATCGATACACGAGGCATATCAAAGTCGTACTGTCATAAGTCTTTTGTACTGCCTTAGTAGATACACGGTTTTGAGATACTCTAAGACTGAGTGAATCAGCTGTGAATCGGCCACACCTCTCATTCAGCATGGGATCTGTCACGAATGGTGTGTTCGGTAATGGAAGCGAAGCGCTCGGCATTGGAAGCATCCATCGGTATACCAGCTGAAAGTGAAGACAAATGTGAATTTATCGCAGTATGTGCTTGAATATGTCTCTTGGTACTCTGATGAAGACAGTCATAACTTTTCAATGACTTCTCCGGATGGTATGCTGTGAACCGACAGGTTGCAGTAAACAAAACTATATTCACAGCAATTGAAATAGATTCCGTGACATATCGATCTCCATAAGGCGTGGATTGTATCGTGAAAATGAAAAGGTTGCGATTGCAGTAATTGTTGACTATTTCTTGAAGAAAACTGTGCTTTGTACTCATTTTCAATGTAGTAAATTCACGACTGAAGGTAACTGGTCGAAAAAGGAACGTGCGTGTGTGTAGAAAGAGAGAGGGATCATGTAAACTGGATGCCCACCTTTGTCTTGTCTTATCAAATATTCACAATACCGAGAAACGTTCCACTAGGGATCTTCGGTCCGAGACTAACGATCATTCAGTCTTTCATGCTGTACCGGTCAAGAATTGTACCTGCACTATGCAAACGAATCCAAGTTTCGACGGTTCTTTTCGTCGTGATAACAATGAAACATCGGCATTCGTTTCAAATATGACAACTGATTTTGTTGGAACTTCGAACTACCATGTCGACAAATCAGAATACATCCGTATTGACGAACAGCTGGTAGAATTTCCCGACCGAATACACTTCCGTCCAGTTTACTGAGCAAAACCCGGAAAATGTGGAATTGAGATATTTTTGTTGGTAGATTGTGATGCACATCATGTGTGACGAACTAGACCTGAGAAAAATGATTCTTCCTTTGTAACTAAAACAATCGCCATGAAATATGTAACTATCTTTTACAACGGATAAAATGTGGCAGATGACGGTCGATTGTCAGTTGTGAACTGTGTGGTTAACAATCCTACCACTTGCTAATATCAGCAGCATCGGCACACTTCGAAAAAACCAACAGGACATATTAACACCTCCGAAAATCACGGTCGGATGAAAACCTGGTTTGGCTCATTTAGCTCAAATGCAAACACTGATGGTCGTTCCGCTCTCGGATAAAGGAACTCCGCTGTTGTCGACAACAAACCAAGTAAAGTAGTTTTCTATAACCAGACGAAAATCAATATCGATGTCTTGGACGAGATAATGCGAACCCTCTTAAGTGTCGACGTTAGCCATTCTGTTGTCAGCAACTTGTTGGATACTGAATGCATTAACTCAACACACGTCAGTAACACACCTCTTCGTGACTAGAAGCACCACCAACAAGCCTAGTTGGAGATGGATAGAAATCAATTCCATTTGAAACGCTGTTTTCTCCTTCCAAACACTATCGCCGTTAAATATAACTGTAAATAATGAATCAAACAACCTTCAGGTACATTGGTCAATATATTAGCTAAATTTAAAGTGATGGTAGTTATGTATTTTCACAAAGATTTTTTTCAGCTCACTTCCTCTGGGAATTCCAATGGGTAAAAATCTCGTATCACTCATGTGGACTTAGTGTGTCATCTGAATCATACGTCACAAACATATACATTTCCCGAAAGATGAGCAAGCAGGAAACTCACGTTTGTGCTAGAAATTTCTTTCGAATGACTAGTTAGTCTCGGACACTGCCGACTAGTCAGATCGACACGGGATGCCCATCCGGGTAGTTGAGGCCTTCCATAAGTACGGGTATATTTACTGCAGACGTTTAAACTATCGCCTATAAAAGAATCCAAACATGACTACTGGTAGACAGGTGCAAACGGACCGTAGATACTAGGCAGGACAACATGGGCTTGCATGCAACTGTCAGGCAATTAACACTTATTCAACAACTACTTGAGCACTACTTCGTTGGCATGTTGTATGAATATAACTGCCAGGGATATCAGATTTGTCCGAAGAAAAACTTGGGACGTCACGGTTTCTAACAGCTCCCAGTAGCCGTTCACAGTTATTAGTTCAAATGAGTGTAGGTCCCGTTTAACTGCAGTACCCACAAAACATTCTTGAGGATTCAACACTTGTCATCTGATTCTTTTCTAAAATTCATTCTACTTGCAGCTATCTCTTTAAAAGAAAATCAAAAATGCGGGTAAAGCAGTTCACGATGCAATATAAGTATGTTATACACTCGATTCAACCCCGGTGCCGTAAAGCAGCAGGACGACTAGTCAATGGCTCATTGATAACTATCTATCACTGTTTGGCGCAGGCACGTAGCCCATGTAAAAATTAGCGTCTGTTTTCGATAATATCCACTGGCGGCCTACTTAGACTGCTATAAGGTCCAGCCTGACCTTCTATCCATGAATGGTTGACAACACTAGACCAATTTCCAATAAACTATCAACATTCAAAGTATTGAAACAAACCAAAGACCCCACCGTACTGAAAGAGCTTAATAAGTATATTAAGTTCAGTACGCAACTGACGGAAGCGAACGTGGCCATCGGGTTTCTGGAACAATGCATAGACCGTTCGGAATTCCCAAAACAGTACTGGACCATCCTTAGAAGAAATCGCATTAACATTACGGGAACTTCACTACGGCGTTTGGCTCTAAACGAAAAGGACACGTGGCTGAGCAGAATATATGACCTAGACCACAAACGGACGGTCGCTGAGGGGATACTGACACAATTAACGCCTAATGAAGCAAATGAGTTCGAAAATTATGTCCATCAGATTATGGCCGAAAGACGAGAAAAGAAGACATTAAAACTGCAAAAGCAACTCAACCCTCATGCTATACTGACTCATTTCAACTCTGTGCATAAAAATATTCACTTTACCCTAGAACCCGAATCACCCGTAGGTATAGCGTTCCTAGACGTGCTCATGTCTCGTCGCGAGGATGGCACGATACAACGGAAGGTGTATCGTAAGGCAACTTGGACGGGCCAGTATACAAACTTCAATAGTTTTGTACCAGTAAGACAAAAAAGGAACCTAATCCGATGTCTGATAGATAGGGCCACAAAAATATGCTCGAGCGACAGCATTGAAGAGGAAAGACAGTTTATATTTAATACACTCGTTGAAAATGGCTATTCGGAGGAGTTTATTCATAAAAATATGCTAATAGAGCGCTAAGATAGACAAACCACAAACTGTAGACAAAAAGTCTGTTTTTATATTTCCCTGTCTTCAAGGGTGATGCTGTCGCGGAAACCATAACCAAGAAGCTTAATACAGCAATCAATAAGACATATTTCGCAGCTCAACTACGCGTTCAGTTTACTTCCACACCAGTATTGCGCTCCCAGTTGAAAGATATATTGCCTGTTCATGCCGCCTCTTTTTGTGTTTACCGTTTCGTTTGTTCCTGTGGAACAAGCTACATAGGCCGCACAACACGGCGATTATCCGAACGCATTCGGGAGCACCAACCGATGTGGCTGACGCGAGGATCGATAAGGCCCTGTTCGTCTGCGATCGCTACGCATTTGGTCGAGTCAAACCATCTGATTAATCGGACAGATTCATTCAAGCCAATCTATCAAATACGGAGGATACAATCGAAACAAGTCAAAGGTCATCTAATGTGGCTTAGATACTCTATGAGGGCTATCGTGGCCATAGCGAGCAAACTCAGCTAACCGGCTGAACTTCGAATTACCATGGTAAAACTGGATCAGAAAGTAGCTGAGTTAAGAGTAAGGAAAACGGGAGAAAATCGTAAAGAGTTACGTCACCTGTGTGGAAAATCTGAAAACGTGTTGAGATTGTGCTTCGTAGGCAGAAAACAGCAGCATTCGAGTGATCAATACATTACATTCAGTGGGAAAGGCAATCGGGTAGTAAGTACGATCGGTCCAACATTGGTT
>LOND01000006.1:250605-262541 GCA_014220965.1 Paragonimus kellicotti
TAAGTGTTTTCGTTAGTGACTTCTCAATAACTGTTGTTTTGTCCTTCTCATTTCGTACACAAACAAATTTTGTTTTATCTTCTAATAATGTATTCATTTTGCCTAAGTAATCGGCTGTATCTAAGAGGACGATTACAGCGCCTTTGTCGGGTCTAGATATTATTATTTTCTCATTCTGTCTTAGTGCAGCCAAGTGCTCCTTTGTCAATAGGTTTCTAGCCTAGACCTAGACCACAAACGGACGGTCGCTGAGGGGATATAGTGACACAATTAACGCTTAATGAAGCAAATGAGTTCGAAAATTATGTCCATCAGATTACGGCCGAAAGATGAGAAAAGAAGTCATTAAAACTGCAGAAGCAACTCGACCCAATCGAACCTAAGGCCGAATTTCCGAGAAATCCTGAGCGGTACGTGCATAATTTCACTTCTTTATCATTGAATAAAGTTGCTGTCGAAGTACTATCGCTAGGACCGAAATTCTGTTGTCCTAAGAATAGATTTAGACAGTTAGACTTAGAAACCCAATTTGAAAACCTTTATGATCAACTGAGTGATCTCCAACCATCTTCAGCTGTTAATGCTGAAATGCTCAATATAATCCTAGTTCAGTCTTGTTGTCAGTATCTGACCCGAAAATCAATGGCTAGAAACCTATTGACAAAGGAGCACTTGGCTGCACTTGAAATCTCTAAGACAGAATGAGAATATAATAATATCTAGACCCGACAAAGGCGCTGGAATCGTCCTCTTAGATAAAGCCGATTACTTAGGCAAAATGAATACATTATTGGAAGATAAAACAAAATTTGTTTGTGTACGAAATGAGAAGGACAAAACAACAGTTATTGAGAAGTCACTAACGAAAACACTTAGATGTATGAAGCAGAAGGGTCTGATAGATTCTGCAACTTTTGAAAGAATTAGACCAGTAGGCACTGTAATTCCGAGACTCTATGGGTTACCCAAGGTACAAAAAACGGCGTGCCACTACGACCGATTTTAGATATGAACAATTCTCCGTACCACGCAACGGCAAAATGGCTTGCCACGCTGTTAGAGCCAGTTAGGAAAAAACTAGCCATTCATAGCTTGAGGGATTCTTTCGAATTTGCGTTGTACACATTAAACGCATACGAGTGAAACCCATAATTATAATCGCAATTATCTTCTCTCACTTGACGTCACATCCCTCTTCACCAATATCCCACTCTATGAAACGATTGAGTTTCTCGGACAGTATATTGAAAATAATGATATCAACGTGGAAATACCAGTAGAAGAACTAAAGCAGTTATTATATCACTGCACATACAACGTTCAGTTTAGCTCTAAAATCTCTCCGCAAGCGCTATCCGTCAAAAGGACGGGGGTAGCATGGGACTCGGCATAGCTCCCATTAGTTCAGCTAGACTCTTATGCCTATCAGCTGAGTACGTTAATATATTAGCGCGATGGCAATATACTAAACAAATGCTATATCACAATCGCTATGTAGGACTCATCATCTGTGCTGACAGATCGTAACGAGCATCGCAGCCTCAATGCTATACTGACCTGACTCATTTCAACTCTGTGCATAAAAATATTCACTTTACCCTAGAACCCGAATCACCCGTAGGTATAGCGTTCCTAGACGTGCTCATGTCTCGTCGCGAGGGATCCTTGGCACGAGTATCTAACGGACATAGTTCATCGAGGCAACTGCACGGTCAAACTTATACAATACCTTCAATAGGTTTGTACAGTAAGAAAAACAAGGAACCTAAAATCCGATGTCTGATAGACAGGGCCACAAAAATATGCTCGAGCGACAGCACTTGAAGAGGAAAGACAGTTTATATTTAATACACTCGTTGAAAATGGCTATTCCGGAGGAGTTTATTCATAAAAATATGCTAATAAGCGCTAAGATAGACAAACCACAAACTGCAGACAAAAAGTTGTTTATATTTCCTCCTGTCTTCAAGGTGATTGCTCGTGTCGCAAGAACCATAACCAAGAAGCTTAATACAGCAATCAATAAGACATATTTTGCAGCTCAACTACGCGTTCAGTTTACTTCCACACCAGTATTGCGCTCCCAGTTGAAAGATATATTGCCTGTTCATGCCGCCTCTTTTTGTGTTTACCGTTTCGTTTGTTCCTGTGGAACAAGCTACATAGGCCGCACAACACGGCGATTATCCGAACGCATTCGGGAGCACCAACCGATGTGGCTGACGCGAGGATCGATAAGGCCCTGTTCGTCTGCGATCGCTACGCATTTGGTCGAGTCAAACCATCTGATTAATCGGACAGATTCATTCAAGCCAATCTATCAAGTACGTGGGATACAATCGAAACAGGTCAAAGGCTGTCTCAATGTGGCTTACTGTGGATAGATAAGTCGATGGCCCAACGGAGCACGATATCCAAATCGACCATTACACTGTCACGTAGTCGTTCGTCAGTTTGTGTAACCCATACTGAACTGCAGTGGGTATACATTTTCTTTTACTATGCTAATGTTGTGGTTGATTTTAGACAGGATAAGCAGGCAACAAATGCTGGGGTGATTCTCATAAAAGGAACGCACAAACTGGGACGAAGCTTAAGTTCAGTTATTGGAAGAAGCGATTCAAAAGTTCTGGATTTTCTTCATCACGGATCAAGATCTTTACGACTCCTTTAAATGGATCGGTCTCAAACGGCATCTTGAGCCAAAAGGATCCCAATAGTTCTGGACGGCGTGTGCCTCCGTGCACATACAGCACGAAATTCAACAGCACGTAGATGATATGGTAAGAGAAGACGCGAGTGAGAAGGTGGATTGCCAGTCCATTTTCTAATTCTGGTTGATAGAAACTTCCAGGCAAAAAGTTTAGATTTTATGTCGACCTGACAAAGTTCAGGGGATTCATACAGTTACCGAAGTGGTGACTGTCTAGACAGTAACACTTGACGAGTTGCATAACTTGAAAATAATTTCTGTTTTGGGCTCAGGGTTCGGAATATTTGCAGTTGCCCGTCATGCAAGTGGACATGACGAAATTGACCTTTTCACCGGAGAAAAACAGTACGGGTTCAAATGTACGTCCACTGGGCAACTGGAAGTACCATTCGTCGGTATGCGACTGTTGCACGGAACCTGATCTGGATTACCTCAAACTGTTTCTATGGAGCATACGCCATCTATGAAGTTAACAGAACACAGCATATGTTGCCTGTTTTTATCAGATAGCGGGAAACAAAACAAACCGACTTAAGAGCAGCGGCCCGGAAACCACATGTTACCCAAGGATGTGTGATACTGTTAGATCACAAAGTCGACCAGGGCGAAGTGAAGTCGCTGCCAGGAAAACACCATGGTTATTGACGTAGCCTCACTCTCTAGGTCACACTGATGCCTAAAATAATTTGTTGGTCAGGTTTGCTCCATAGCCACCCCCTCAAAGTATCTTGTGAACACGTTGTACCAACTAAAAAAGATGAATTTTCAGTTTCGGTGGCTTGATAGATTCAGTCAGATTATCGGGAATACACAACATTTGATGAAGAAAGGGCAACTAATTACAAAATTGTGAATGACATGACAGAGCTTCACTTTTACAGCAGCAATATAGGGGCACAGGAGGGCTGCAGCGAGACGGGGTTACCGCATATTAGATCAGACCTATACTGCTACCTTGACGAGGTGGTCGGGCTTGTGTGCTGTTTTGATCCGGCGGGCTATGCTGACTAGGACTCCGGTCCTTCCAGGTTCAACCCTGTCAGACAGGCCAAAGGGGAGCAGCCAGACGAAAAGCAGTTACACTCATAGGATTGTATGTCGCACTACTGACCGCGTAGGAGTGCTTAGGTAGTGAGGCACGATCCTATGGGCATACAGCAGAACTATTTTTATAGTTGCGGCACTGCTGTCTTCCGTATCAGGAAGAAGGGGGTTAGAAAAGGTACCCTCAAACAAAGCACTCCGATCGCCCAACGGTTGACCGTGACCGCCGGCGTATTATCCAATACGGTCGAAAAACATCTATCACCCAAAAGCCCGATGTAGCTTTGAGTACATCCACTGCGCGCAGCAGTGCTCAGAATCAGACATCAATGTCTTATTCACTGCGCCCTCGGGCTAGGCAAGCCCTCACTGCCAAGTGAGTCAGACTTTTGAGTCATTGGCTCCGGGTGGGGTCCCCCAAGAAAACCCTGTATCCTGTTGTCTCGCAGGTCAGACTTTTGAGTCAGAGACTCGGGGTGGGGTCCCTCAAGTCAACCCCCTTCCGCGGCATAAACGACCGGGAAGTATCAGAAGTTATCGTTCTCCCGACAGTGACATTATTAACCCAATACGACTTTCTCCTACTGTTTTACCCCCCATTTCTTCTGCCTTCCATGTGCCTTCGGGCGATAATTGTTTTCTAAGGCCAAGACAACCGGTAAACATTGGCGCCTTCAATGTCCGCACTCTCCGACAAGTCGGTCAGCAAGCTGCTCTTCTGCTGTCTAAGCTACTGTCCTCAATCTGGAGCCTTGATGCGGTGCTTGCGCGGGGCGCCTGGAGATGCGAGCATACGATTCTAAATCTTTATCCATTTGAGCTCACCTCTAGATAACTGTTGATTCAAGCCCCTCTGTCGAAGAAATGCAGACCATGCAGAACAAGGTGTGTGACCGAGCTGGTTTGTATGGAATGCGCTTCCGCGCTTTCAAATTGCAGTGTTACTTCAAGACTGGGGCATTTCCACTCCTACTTTCTTTATTGCAGGTAATCCGCTTGAGACTGTGAAACAGTTTCACATACTTGGGTAGCACTATCTCGTCAGCTTGTAATATTGCTGATGAGATATCGAGGATAGCAAAGGCACGAGTTGCCTTTGCCAACCTGCGTCATCTGTGGCGTCGAAAGACGTTCGATTGTCGCTGAAAGGAAGAGTATATAATGCTTGTGTACGTTCTGTTTTGCTCTATGGTTCGGAGACATGGCCTGCTCGCAAGGAAGATATCAACAAGCTTGCTGTATTTGACCATCGTTGTCTCCGCCAAGTAGCCCACATTGAATGTATTGATCGTGTGAGCAATGTGGCAGTTCGCCGGTGCGTACTCCGGAACGCTCGGGATGCGCGATCGACTGGTCACTATTACGTTGCACAGCCTGCGATGGTTAGGTCACGTACTCCGCATGCCAGCTGAGCGTTTACCGTACCGGGCATTATATACTGAGACCACCAACAGTTGGGTGAAACCACGTGGTGGTCAAGCGACAACGTGGTCACGAAATATGAAGAACCCTGACTGCTCCACTGAGTAAAGTGGGTAGGTGTCGCCTGCCTGGATGGGGTCCTCGTGATCACTCAAACCGCTGGTTAGAGACGCTATCCGAGATGGCGGTGTGTCGCAGTCAATGGCGTACCTGCATCCATACCATTTCTAGTTCTTTTGCTTAGACTTCTATTAATTTTCAACCTTCTTAGTAACGTTTTCTTCTAGGATATTCCACGTCACTGTTGAGGTGGGCGGCAGCCCGAGCCACAGTACCTTTTGGTCAGGCTCATGGCTGTTATGATGATGATGATATTGGATCACCCAACTTTTACTGCAGTCTAGACACAACTATCTAGTGAAGGTAGAATATTATTTGACGACTGGCTGAGCATTGAAAAAGTAGAAACTATATTTATTCGGTCGAAATGTCCACAGACAAACTGACACCTATACCAACTCGGCGAAAAACCCACGACAAAGCTTGCTCACTAGGACGTGCGGCTGCAAATGTACGAATTTACAATCCGCCATATGGTCGAAATAAAGAATTGCGCTCCTGGTCGACTCTTCCTGGCGTATCGAATAGTTCAGTTCCCCAGAGAGGTTGTTGATGTTACCAGCGTTAGGCTAAGGCCGGATCCTAAAAAGTTTTGAGCAGCGTAATGGAAGGATGGGGCAATACAGAAATTGTGTGATCGATTTATGGTTGAAAATTAACCACGGGTAAACGAGGGACATTCTGACACCAAAGCATGCATAGTACATTTATCATACCTGCAAGTGAATAGAGTCAGCTGTAGGTCGGAATAAGCCCACTTTTATTGCTTGCGGAATTCAGAGAGACACACGCAGAACAATGACATCGTTTTCATCTTAAGCCTGTGGTTCTTCCAGACGCGTTTTTCTAAATGCCGGGAGGTGGAGTTGACCCTGATCGCACCAGCTTGGGAGTCGTGGCCCATGAGCAGATCATTCTACCGACTACCACTCAAACAGCAGAAGTCTGTGCAGTTGTATACAGTGTTACCTTTGAGGCAGATTCAAGGTGCAGGTACAAAATCCCCTCTTAGGAAAAGTGGAAGAAGGAATTTGTCTCACCTTTGTTATTATTCACATTAAATTTAAGCGTTGTGGCTGCAAAGGTCGCTGTAACTCCTCTTCATTGTGAGAAAATAGCTCACTATTGTCTGTAAATAACCGCACACGTACAGTTGATTTTATAGCCAGTTATGGGCACCGAAACGTAGTAGTTTGGGCAGACAATCATTCTCGCGGCGTTCAGCTTAAATACCGGTCTCTGAGTTCCGGGAAGTCACTGTTAGCCCCGCACTTGAATAAAAATTACACACCGTTAGGTTTAAAACACAACCCTGCTACACGCCGACGACAATCTCAAAATCCCCAGAGGTCGATTCATTCGACTGCACGTTTATCATCCTACCCACACGCAGCTTGTTGAGTGAACTGATAAAATTTCCTGAACATTTAACCTTACCAAACACCGTCCATAGTTCCTGATGGCTAGCGGAATCAATTGCTTTGATGAAATCCCGAAAGAGGGATACAAATGTTGCTTGCTTTCAAGGCAGTTCTCCTCAATCAGTCGAACAGCGAACATTATGTCAGTCGTATTCTGACTCATCCGGAATTCATATTATTTCTGAAGGACATTGGTCTGTGAAACGTTTACATTGGGTCGGTTGACCAGAATTCTTGCTAGAGCATTTCCAGCACAGCTCAGAAGAACGATGTTTCAATGGCTGTCTGTATTTTGTTTGTTTCGCTTATTCGGATTTGTGCTTTTAATCGTTTCATTTAAGTCTTGTTGGTTTTGTTTTCATGCTAGTCACACGTTTACGACTGACGAGAGTGTGCGAAATGAATTCATATCGTAATTTGTGTCTTCTGACTATTCTATTCAAGTGGCTAAAAGGGACTCCTTGTTTCATATACCCCTTACCTTTAAATATGAGTGAAATTAGAGTAGCATTGAACTCTTGAGGGGCAATTCCATTTTCTCAGATGGAGTAAATCAAATGGAAGAAAGCGTCTTCCAAAACTGGGTCGTCAAGCTTCAAACGTTCCCCAGACGGCTCATCTTCACTTACACTCTTTCCATTTTGCACTTTCCGAGAGATCTTTGTACTTGTACCAAATGTGAGACAGCAAGTGATTCTGTAATGTCTTGTTGTGGCACACTATTCATGGCTACCCAGACAGTGGTAGCCGGCCGGTTTAGCAGAACACTGAAGTGCTTGCGCCAGACTTTCATGACATTCTGCGATTGTGTACACGAAATGTCATGGTTCAATTCAATCAATGCTTTAATACAGTGAATTAATTAGTTGAAGATTGCCTTCAGAATTTTTTGTGTTGTCGGCGATCAACACAGACTTGCATCAAGTCATTCTGATTTTCTCACTTGTTGTTCTTGATTTTGCGAAGTAGTTTTGGAGACTGATGGTAAACGCTCCGGAATGCGACTTCAGGCTTAAGTTCACTGCAAGCAAAACAAACCTTGTATTCTTTTCTGGTATTAGGTTGGAAACGACTGCATCGTGAACTTTTCCCTGGGATGTTGACACGTACCCCCAGGGGTTATGAATACATCAACATCTTGAGACGAACGGCAACTGCATACTGGGATACCTATCTCGTCCTCGAGTTCTGCGAACGCTCAATATCCCGTTTGCACTGCCGTCCGGATGATCTACATTAGAGGAGCTTGTGAACATTAGCAAACAACTTATTCAAGGTCAACCTGTGATCCGTACTACATTCGGCTACGTACATCACAGGGGTGATACCTGCTTTGTTAATATCGCGCTGCTGCACGATCACGTGGTCAATCAGATGATGATGACTGCTTCGTGGATGCGTCCAGATGGTGATTACGTTTCTGCCCTGCAGGAATGTGGTATTTACGATGGCCAACTCGTGTGTAGTACGACTTACTCTTACTCTTACCGACTTGCTCTTACTGACTACATTAATACAATGGAGTCCGAGACCTGTCGGTCAGGCTGTTTAGCCGACCTCGACTCAAGCACTGAAGTTGCCCAGAACAAATTGTTGCAGATTATAGCCAACAAGTGACCATAGCGTTGATCTGCTGTATCATTTGTGTAACACAGTCACAGCCTTGCCTTGATCGAGTTGAACATGCATGGCCAGTGACTGCCAACCGATACCGTGTTCTCGGTGACTGCTTTATTTTGGCCGCTCTTATTATGTCTACCTGACACGACGGAACCTGGAAAGACCAAAGTCTTAGTCACCATAGTCCTCCGGATCAGAACGGCAAACAAATCTTACGAATCTTACAAATCTTTCCCTCTCTCCTGCATATACACAAAAAATAATGTCCACTCGCTTACGTTTGCTGATTTGTCTTTTTGTATTCATGTAGATTGAACATCACCCACAACTGATCGCAGCTGTCGCATTCCCATAGACTTTCCAGTCGGCCCCTTTCGAACAGCAAAGCACTAGACGTATGGGCAACAATCACAAACGATTGTGATGAGGCGTTTGCCTATGATACTTCGGTTCTGCCTAGTGTGAGATCGGTGGGGCAGTAATTGACACGCATGCCTCATAAAAACGAGGCTGTCTAAGATGTCTGCGGGAATGCGAAACCTATGATTAATTGTAAGTGGTGTTCAACTTACTTGAGGCAAAATCCTTATTGCTTAACTGTTTATATTTAAAACAACTGCACGCACTTCTAATCTGAGTACTGACCGGCCAAACTACCCACAGGTTTAAAGATGGCAGTGTCTTTGGTCTATCATTACAAACTATCAAGTGTATTCAACTCGTCTGATTAAGGTTTTCGATTTTCCCAATTTCATTCCCGCAGAACCCCTTCAGAAAACCCATGAATTAATGAATCAGAAACAAGCATTTTCCAGGCGAATTTACATTAACTGCAGCAATTACTTTATCGTCACACCGTAAACACCATAACCTATACGATGTCTAGCTTGACGGAGTTGTAAGTGACGTCAGCTTGTGTCGTTTTTTTGGATTCCGTAAAGAAAACTTAGGCGGTGGATGGCAATAGACCAGTCACTATGAGTAAAAATTTAACGAGTCAGATGTGGAATCAGTGCTATTTCCATACGGGACTGTAGCCAGCAAATGGAATCTAATTTTGTATACGCATTTTTCTTCACATAGTACTCCCCCAGCAAAAAGCAGATTTTCGGAAAAACATAAGCGTTTTCTCAGAGAACAGGTTTCTTAGTTAAAGGAGGACAGCTCAATTACACGGACGGATGAATTCCGGTTATGACAACCTTACTTTATAAGTGGAATTAATATAAGCGTGTGCCGATAATTAACAACTCGGAATACAGCGCGTACTCAAGGGGAAACTCTACCTTTCCTTTGATAAAGTGTTACCCACACAGATTAAAATAGATCATCACTCTTTGTGAGAAGTATTAATACTAATGAAAGAGGTTCGAACTAGAGACAGAAAAACAGCAAACTACTCGACATTGAACTGTCAAGTATTTGCTATCGTACGAAGACATGGTTACATTCAGGTTAGATGAGTGACAGACTGGTGAACTATAGACCAGATTACAGTCTGGTTAACTCGAATCCAAGAACTCCCAACCAGGTCTTAATCTATGCTCTCAGTAGACTGGAGAGATGTGCCCAAATATTTCACAGACCACTCTATTTACCTTACTGATTCGGGTATCAATCAAAGAACAAACAAACTGAGTTTCGTTCTACAGGGGTGCCATAAATTCCTTATATGGAGGCTTATGTCAAAAGTTAAGTGTTTTATGCATCGGTCTGGAAGACGTTCTGCCTAACGTGTCATCTCTGTTGAGGACGCTTTTTGAACAGTAGAGGTTTTCTTCTGGCATTCTTTCCAGGGTACACTTTACATCCCAGTTCACCCTCACCAGGGAAAATAGTATGCTGGGAAAGTAAACTTAATTTGAGTACTAATTCTATTTTTCTTAAAAGGAATTAAGCATTTATAGAGCAGTTAGAAGCTGTTGACCCACTCCACCAATGTGCAGCAGATTCATCAGTGTAATATCTTCAAATTCTATACGATACATTCCAATGTTTTTCCAATCACTATCCTTCGCTTATACCCGCGGTTAGGTTTAAAAGAGAACGATGTTCAAAATGTTCTGAGTCCGATAATTCAGTTAGAATTCAACAAGATGAACAATTTCGAGGAGTAGCAACAAAACAGTTCAAACTGCATAGAATTTCCAGCAGGTGGGAAAGTTCGGTGAACAGCTATCCTTAGAGGGACTACTTTCTTTAAGTTCTAGACTTGTCTATGAATAACGGGATTACTTCAGAATCATTGGAAGCAGAGATGTTCTTGTAGATCCACCTACTAAGCAAAGACATTACTTCCGACTACAGTAAGTTTACATGCTGTTTTAGTCACCAGTTTTTGGACTACGCCAACTTCTTGACAAGTGGACTCTTCAAACGTTAGTTAGACGACAACAAGATGTATCTTCTTGATAAAATTTAGTAAGTACCGGTAAGACAATAATAACAACCTGATAGATGTTTAGTCTTGAAAGAATTACCAGATTTATTGTAGACGGGGGAAAAGTTTGTTCAGGTGTTCTCCCTGAAAGTTTTCTCAGCTCAACTAGCAATAATTACGCATGTGGCTGCATAGCCAAGATGACTGAATCTGTTTGCAACCGCCGTACATCTAATGCAGCGAACTCCGCGCGGACTACGTTTGCGACAACAACCGCCTTCGTTTGGTACTTTAAAAAGATTTCTGCGTAGTTTGAAGAGTTCGCTTTGAATAATGTCATACAGTAACTGAGACCAGTTCAGCTATCCTCACTGAATGAAGTTAGTCCTGGGCTCCATTATATGTACCATAGTGCCGTGTCGCAATGAAATGCCATCAACTTTCAGGCATTTTGTGACCCTCTCGTCCCTGTTCGTCATGAGTGATGCACGGTTTAGATGGGCTGATGTAAACGTTTGCCTAAAAAATAGTTGTTTGCACTGGAGAGCTCACCTAAATGCTGAACCGCTATAACACAATCCGCTGTGCGATATGCTTAAGAAATCATCAGTAGAAAGATATTAAGAGCAAAAATCGATGCATATAATTTGAACACCAATAATTTTACCCCAAGACTTTTACTCTCTGTAATTTCTTTCTCTTCTTTTCCGAGGATGTAGGTTGAAAACAGAGCTTCGCTTATCTTGCAACTCATCGACATTGCACATCCTTGCTCCGAGCGGGGTTTAACATCCGGTTCACATTCTCATGAGATAACCGTGCTGAACACTGCATCAAAATCAATTCGCAGCAAGCAACCTGATTATCCTGTCCAGAGGCCCAATCACATTTTCATACTAACGACAGTCTCCTTTCACGATCACCTCAAAAAGGAACTGTGAATGGGACACTGCTTCCTACCAATAAACGTCGATCAGAACTTCTCAGACAAGTTGAAAATACAGATTTTATTCGTTCTGTTGAATAATGACATTCGGATATCGATCAGACGTCGAAGAAACTTTTGACAGTCATACGGCACTCATATTTGATGATTCTATTCACAATCATCTACACTTTCTCGGCCTACCTTTTTCAAAAACGCTATGAACCTAGGGTTATTGTTCATGTTATTGTTCCTTTGTATCACCAACAACAAGATATTTGCCATTTTCTT
>LOND01000006.1:268694-283108 GCA_014220965.1 Paragonimus kellicotti
TTTGAAAGTTACACGAAGTTGATCGTAGCCTACGCAATCATATAGACTTTCCTGGAAATGTTTTAGCCCACTGATCAGCTCTAACAAAAGCGAAAGTCAGATCTAGTGCTTCTTTTCTGAACAGACTGACTAGAATGTCTACCTGAATGCGAAGGTTGTGTCCAACTGTGAGTAAGGTTCATACTGAAAATAAACAGATCCCCGTCAACTCACCACTAGTGTATTAGTGATTAGGACCGGCTGTAATCGCGTGGAGACTGGGGTGTTTACAGTTGACATAATAAACGTTAATGTTTAGTCCACACGTCACAGTAGCAAAGTAGTTCTTGTGCGGTAACTAGTTCATCAACTTCACTGAGGTTTAAAACAGAGATGCACTTGAAGCGCGTTGATTGTCATTCTGATTTGCGTTGTTCTAATTAAGATGGTTGAGGGTCAAATGTTAGGGCTAGTCTGTAAAGTGCTTGTCAGGTGCTTGACGTAGTCGTATATACGATACAACTGGTTGGGTTGGTAACTAGGTCCGAATGTAAAGTCTGTCAGCCTCCGGTGTGGCTTCGTAGCTCAGCCGATAGAGGATTTGCCGCTGGTTCGAATCCAGCCGGAGTCCAGGTTTTTCTCAATTGACTGTCTTTCAAACTATTTTTAAGTAAATGCGACATTAATTACAATAATGAGCTCCATTGCCTGGATAGTAAGGATGCTAGGTGTTAAGTAGTAATGATAATAAACTTGATTATATAGGGGAAAAATTGGGTGGGTTACGTCAACAGCGCCACCACCAATAACAACCCCAGCTATCATCCGCTTGACCAGCTACATGTTGAACTAGCAAAAATCCCTTGTCCCAATCGTCATTGTAATCGAGCATTTCTCGATGGGTAACTAACCATAACACACAAGCTAAAACCTTTGATTTTAGTTGAAAATTGTAACAGACGGTAACACCGATTGGTTCATATGGAGCGTTGACAACTTCGAACAATGTCATTTTAAAAGAGACAATGCAACGTGATAACTGCTTATTACTTCTTCAGCTATTTAAGTAAATTATGGTCATAATCTGCTGAGTCCTTTGAACTCACAACTGTCTTTCCTTACCTTGATTGAGACGTCTCTTTCATTGAAGTTTGTTACGTTGGTTGTTTCTATACTGTGTACAAACTGTCTGTATCTATCTGGAAACAACTGCTGTACTGTCCACAGTCTGGGGCATGACTCCTTGAATCATTCATTCACTGATGATTTAGTTGCAATTTCAACGACTTGCGGTATGTACATTCAATGTGGAGATTGCCTAAGGTTTACCGTTTTACTGTCAGTCGTGACTGCGATAACATTGCTACACCCCATTGTCACGCTTTATCTACTGGAAGCTTGAATTCAGTTTCTTCTTCAACGAAATAATAGCCCATAACGGGTCATCTAATCACTGGTATAAAACCGCAGGTTACTAATGCAATCGGTAGCCCCCTAGTGGTTACCTGTCGCGTTGAGTCCCGGTGGAACTCGATCCACATCTGAACGCTACACATCAAGGTGCACAACATCTTACTCAAAACATCAAGATTGGACTAGCTTTATAGGAAGAACGAAGTGGGCAAAACTATTCATGATTGATAGGTGTGCTAAAACAGGAGACAAACTTCGGACTAATAGTGCATAGTTATAACTTCTGAACATCTGTCGTCACGTAACGTTTTGTGCTTCTAAAGAAAGGTCACTACCTTTAAATGTTTCGTGTTATTATGCAGACTGATCCTTACATGTTTCCTGTGTTTTTCGGTGTAATGTTCTACCACTGCAGCACTTAAGTTTCAGATTACGATTAATAACAAATTACTTCTGATCATTTTTAGACAGACAAATTATATATGCACCAGAACCCAGTTCCGGGAAAAATCGAATTAATTGTCGGCCCCAGCTGCTTAAAGTTAGGAGATAGGGCGCGAAACGGTCTGACTTGCAGCAACACCGTTTCTCGTTAATTTCATCCGTGAATACCCGTCCACCTACCTTCCTGTCTACCTATCAATACCCAGTACACACATATGTGCACCATTTCTTTCTCAAGCGGAAGAAGAAATATATATGCTAATCAGGTCGCTCAGACTGACAAACAGTCCAGTTGGGGCGGAGCCAGGAAACACACATCTAACTACCGCCACATACCTAGTGGAACTGATGGGCTGGTACTATGTTTGAGGACAAGGAACGGAAATGGGCGCGCAATGCCAAAATTTGCATAGAAAAAAGTAGCAACTTTATCATCCTCGACAACAACATCATCATCATCACCAACAGCAGCAGCAGCAGCTCAATTCTGGTTGTTGGACGTGGATAAAGCGGGGATCTACCGGGAAATTTGGGTAATGGTGAATTGTGACCTGTTTACCGTTCGCCTGTTTTCTGAACACATAAGACATGCGACAGATGAGAAAAATCCTGTGTTTATTAACACTGTTCCTGTACTTCACTGAATAAATGAACTAATTTGGTTTTTATGCAGATAAACTATCGTTTTGGTCATGGGTTTACAAATCAGGTTGGTTAACCAGTTGGGGATAAGAACAGATTGAAACTTGTTTACTCTCATTATTTTTGGTATACTCAAATCCCACACAATGGAGTAAACAAACATTTGTTAATTGAAAACTTTTGCAAAAGCACTGGACAACATAGAAACCGTTTCAGGCTTTAACGGTTTTGTTAGGAAACCAGCTTGATAGTATCAGAAGATGAACCGCGTCCTCCTTACGGTACGACATTTTGAAAAGACGGACAATGGTTATCAGTTAATTTCTGTGACAAATCGAGCTGTGGGCAACGGCTGATTAGGTTTACTTCAGTAGATTGGGATCTGAGATAGGGAAAATTGATGGTACCAAAATCGATGTGCAATTATGTTACATTCGTGATTATAAACTGTTTATCAGGAGGACTCATCTCAATTTTTGTAAGATATAGACTACTTTCGACTTGTCCTTTGCAGTGCATAAATTTATACGACAAAACTTGCTTCAGTAAAGAAAGGATGAGCATGTAAGCGAGAAATTTTAACAAACAATTTTAGTGGAGTAACTGTGAAGATTATGCAATATTATCATTAAGAATCCTTGACGGCAGTAGTTAACAATATAGGTTTGTACAATGTATCTGGTAATAGCTAACTGCAGCTTTAAAGGTGAATAATGCGCGTACCTCTATGGATATGAAAATTGCCGAACGCCAAGCTCATATTGGACTACTTTGGGGCTGGTTATCTCTAGGAAATTATCCAACCAGTTACTGTAGTCAATCATGATCATAGAAGTTACTTCTAACTATGAACAACTTAAGAGGCCTGGGCAAGTATTTTATGGATGAGCATTTTACGCAAGCTCAACGGTTTTGTTGGTTTTGCGGCAAGTACCTCCAATATATTTCATCAGTTCAGTTGAATTTGCTTGAATAAATTCACCAATTTTGATATGGTACACCCACCTAAAACCCATGACTTCAAACAGTTTCACAAATCATGCAATCATAAACTGACTTTTTCAAAAATTCCAGAAAACCCTCAAAATTTTATGACTAGTATAACCTCAGTGCATATAAACGATTTGAGCGCATCTATGAGCAAATGGTGAGGCTAGTGCTAACGAGCAATGATGCCTCAAGCTGGTTTAAAGCCAAATTAGTTGACGCTGACCAAACCAACACTATCCATCAATAGTACCTGTCGAAAAATAACATATTGACACACTCAAACAGTCGAAGAATATAATCGACACACAGATAAGGTAGCTAACGCTATCTTGGTGGATAAAGCTGAATATACACAGAAGAAGTAGGATCTTCTTTCTGCTCTTACCGTGTTAAGGTCAGATTCTTTTCCGGACCACGTGAGTAAAGTGGAAATAGAGGTCTATCAAGAAACGCGGTTTCCGGTTGAAGACAATCAACAGATATTCGCACATAATTTACATTAAAGCATTATACAATACTATTGTAAGATATTCATATGATGGAAACGTTGCAGAGATTGTTGGACGATCCAAAAGGAAGTGTTGGCGAATTTATTACAATAATTAGAAGTGATTAGAAACGGTGCAATCAATCAGCGAAATGAAAGACGCTTTAGCTAAGATAAAGAGATGATTCAGTGTACAGCACAAGAGTTTGAAAATAAGATCGCGGTTCAGTAAGGCCAATGGGATGGTACATAACTGGTGACGAATAGATTGATGGAATGAACCGAATTCTTTGTTAATCGAGTAATGGACGAAAACAATAAACACTGAACTTTTAACGATACATCACAAACACGCTTTAACTAGCGCAGGTAGCTGCAGTTCTCTCTCTGAGACCTTGTAACAGCTTCAAACACAATGATCAACCCAAACGGCAGAAGAGTATTTGTAGAAAAGTGAAAAGCAGATTCACATTCAGCTCAGGTCACTAGTAACCTTTCCTGGACCACCCTGTTATGTTTTCTGTCCTTCACTGCACAGGTGCCCTCCTTTATATAGTAGTAAAATTTCACAGCATGAATAAGTCACTCGAATATTAATATACGGACTTCATGCGCTATTGAATGATCCGTCGTATAAACGTGAAAGAAGGAGGGAAACAAGGTTACCTCGATGAATTTCACTGTTGTCTGTGGGTTATATATTACTATTCATTGTGGGAGATTTAGGGTAATGTGAGCAATAGTCACTCAGTACTTTAACATAAAGTGGACTCGGTTTTCATTTTCGTGCACGTTGCAATGACACACTGATTCGGCATGCTGAAGGCTGTTCTGAAGTCGAGAAAGTGACATAGCGCAACGCTGTTGCGCATGTCTTGCACTGAGGGGGCAGAACGGTTAAATAAACATATTCTGAATGAATCTAGCACATGTTTGAAAGTCCTAATGCGAGGACTGAAAGATGTCATTGTGAGTGTTACCTGCAACTGTCTTACAAACACATTTCGGTAATGTATAAATTCCTGGACACAATAAGGCCTACAGACCTCGACATAATCCCTGAATGCTTTACAACAAAACCTTAAAAACTTGGGTGTGTAATGAATCCACTGGGTCAGTATGCAAACGTACACAAACTGTAACGGCAAACTCTGGGAATCTGCAGCCTGTCTCAGTTGCTTTACATCAAACCTGTTTGAACCTCTGACACATTTGAGTGATGAATTATTTCAAAAATGAAAGCCGTAACGGCATATGAACCCTGTGTCAAGTATCGTTATTTGTCATCGACAAGGACAGTCCATTAATCCAAGACGGTCTGTGTCAACCCCGACCAAGGTTGAAGTAACTCAACAAATTCACAGAAGACTGGAATCAGCAGTAGTCGCGTTACCGGCGCTGATTTTGCCACTAGACTCCGATTCTGTAAACAAGGTGTGTGACGAGACACTGTTTTGTTTGTCTAAAATCCTATCGCGTGAAATGAATAGCAGCTTTGGCTCGTAACAAGGAGGATTGTCTTTTTAAGTCCGGTTCAGACGCGGTTTACTTGATCTTTTGATTACCTTTTTACTGGAAGGATATCTGTACGAAATCTCAGACTGAAATCACTTTCTTTCTCATTGTAACAGATACTAAAACTGATATCTAACGCAGTCATCGTTCCGCATCTGAACTGTCAATTATTCTGATTCAGCTCATTTCTGTGTGAGAAAAATTTCTCACCAACCGATCTTCATTTTGTGGCATCCTTTTAACCGAAACAATTTTATCAACCGCCCGATTAGAGGTGCGCTTTGTCTAACAAACCCTAGTGTCACATTTTTAACTTCAGTCGGTAGACTTTATTTGAAAGATTGCGTCAGTATTGAGGTATTTGTGGACATTCATAAGTCAAGATATTAGAAATGATACGGTGACGATAGAAATATTTGCCAACTGTTGACTTTGATTTACAGATGCAAGAACCTTTCTATTATTTCTTAAGTCTGAAGGAAACAAGAATAATGCGTTGACGGGTGTCTTTATAATAGAATTTGCTAACATTAGACAGTATACGATATTTTGTCTTCCGGTCCTGTGAATTACGGCGGTGGCCTACGGTGGATTAGTATACATGCTGATCCGTATTTTCCAGTTTTACAGGAGTTTTCTTGGCCCTCTTCAGTCAACTTTAGTTGTTTCCCCTTTTTCCACATTGTGTGTATCACGAACAGGGAGAACTTGTCAGAAAGGTAACAGTTAATACAAGTTAGCTAGGTGATACTGATCATCCGCTTGACCAGCTACATGTTGAACTAGCAAAAATCCCTTGTCCCAATCGTCATTGTAATCGAGCATTTCTCGATGGGTAACTAACCATAACACACAAGCTAAAACCTTTGATTTTAGTTGAAAATTGTAACAGACGGTAACACCGATTGGTTCATATGGAGCGTTGACAACTTCGAACAATGTCATTTTAAAAGAGACAATGCAACGTGATAACTGCTTATTACTTCTTCAGCTATTTAAGTAAATTATGGTCATAATCTGCTGAGTCCTTTGAACTCACAACTGTCTTTCCTTACCTTGATTGAGACGTCTCTTTCATTGAAGTTTGTTACGTTGGTTGTTTCTATACTGTGTACAAACTGTCTGTATCTATCTGGAAACAACTGCTGTACTGTCCACAGTCTGGGGCATGACTCCTTGAATCATTCATTCACTGATGATTTAGTTGCAATTTCAACGACTTGCGGTATGTACATTCAATGTGGAGATTGCCTAAGGTTTACCGTTTTACTGTCAGTCGTGACTGCGATAACATTGCTACACCCCATTGTCACGCTTTATCTACTGGAAGCTTGAATTCAGTTTCTTCTTCACGAAACATAGCGCGCGTATAACGTCTATCAACTGGTATATGAAACACGCGGTTAGTATACTAGATGCAATCGGTAGCCCCCTAGTGATTACCTGTCGCATTGAGTCCCGGCGGAACTCGATCCACATCTGAACGCTACACATCAAGGTGCACAACATCTTACTCAAAACATCAAGATTGGACTAGCTTTATAGGAAGAACGAAGTGGGCAAAACTATTCATGATTGATAGGTGTGCTAAAACAGGAGACAAACTTCGGACTAATAGTGCATAGTTATAACTTCTGAACATCTGTCGTCACGTAACGTTTTGTGCTTCTAAAGAAAGGTCACTACCTTTAAATGTTTCGTGTTATTATGCAGACTGATCCTTACATGTTTCCTGTGTTTTTCGGTGTAATGTTCTACCACTGCAGCACTTAAGTTTCAGATTACGATTAATAACAAATTACTTCTGATCATTTTTAGACAGACAATTATATATGCACCAGAACCCAGTTCCGGGAAAAATCGAATTAATTGTCGGCCCCAGCTGCTTAAAGTTAGGAGATAGGGCGCGAAACGGTCTGACTTGCAGCAACACCGTTTCTCGTTAATTTCATCCGTGAATACCCGTCCACCTACCTTCCTGTCTACCTATCAATACCCAGTACACACATATGTGCACCATTTCTTTCTCAAGCGGAAGAAGAAATATATATGCTAATCAGGTCGCTCAGACTGACAAACAGTCCAGTTGGGGCGGAGCCAGGAAACACACATCTAACTACCGCCACATACCTAGTGGAACTGATGGGCTGGTACTATGTTTGAGGACAAGGAACGGAAATGGGCGCGCAATGCCAAAATTTGCATAGAAAAAAGTAGCAACTTTATCATCCTCGACAACAACATCATCATCATCACCAACAGCAGCAGCAGCAGCTCAATTCTGGTTGTTGGACGTGGATAAAGCGGGGATCTACCGGAAATTTGGGTAATGGTGAATTGTGACCTGTTTACCGTTCGCCTGTTTTCTGAACACATAAGACATGCGACAGATGAGAAAAATCCTGTGTTTATTAACACTGTTCCTGTACTTCACTGAATAAATGAACTAATTTGGTTTTTATGCAGATAAACTATCGTTTTGGTCATGGGTTTACAAATCAGGTTGGTTAACCAGTTGGGGATAAGAACAGATTGAAACTTGTTTACTCTCATTATTTTTGGTATACTCAAATCCCACAAGAAGTAAACAAACATTTGTTAATTGAAAACTTTTGCAAAAGCACTGGACAACATAGAAACCGTCTTCAGGCTTTAACGGTTTTGTTAGGAAACAGCTTGAAGTATCAGAAGATGAACAGCGTCCTCCTTACGGTACGACATTTTGAAAAGACGGACAATGGTTATCAGTTAATTTCTGTGACAAATCGAGCTGTGGGCAACGGCTGATTAGGTTTACTTCAGTAGATTGGGATCTGAGATAGGGAAAATTGATGGTACCAAAATCGATGTGCAATTATGTTACATTCGTGATTATAAACTGTTTATCAGGAGGACTCATCTCAATTTTTGTAAGATATAGACTACTTTCGACTTGTCCTTTGCAGTGCATAAATTTATACGACAAAACTTGCTTCAGTAAAGAAAGGATGAGCATGTAAGCGAGAAATTTTAACAAACAATTTTAGTGGAGTAACTGTGAAGATTATGCAATATTATCATTAAGAATCCTTGACGGCAGTAGTTAACAATATAGGTTTGTACAATGTATCTGGTAATAGCTAACTGCAGCTTTAAAGGTGAATAATGCGCGTACCTCTATGGATATGAAAATTGCCGAACGCCAAGCTCATATTGGACTACTTTGGGGCTGGTTATCTCTAGGAAATTATCCAACCAGTTACTGTAGTCAATCATGATCATAGAAGTTACTTCTAACTATGAACAACTTAAGAGGCCTGGGCAAGTATTTTATGGATGAGCATTTTACGCAAGCTCAACGGTTTTGTTGGTTTTGCGGCAAGTACCTCCAATATATTTCATCAGTTCAGTTGAATTTGCTTGAATAAATTCACCAATTTTGATATGGTACACCCACCTAAAACCCATGACTTCAAACAGTTTCACAAATCATGCAATCATAAACTGACTTTTTCAAAAATTCCAGAAAACCCTCAAAATTTTATGACTAGTATAACCTCAGTGCATATAAACGATTTGAGCGCATCTATGAGCAAATGGTGAGGCTAGTGCTAACGAGCAATGATGCCTCAAGCTGGTTTAAAGCCAAATTAGTTGACGCTGACCAAACCAACACTATCCATCAATAGTACCTGTCGAAAAATAACATATTGACACACTCAAACAGTCGAAGAATATAATCGACACACAGATAAGGTAGCTAACGCTATCTTGGTGGATAAAGCTGAATATACACAGAAGAAGTAGGATCTTCTTTCTGCTCTTACCGTGTTAAGGTCAGATTCTTTTCCGGACCACGTGAGTAAAGTGGAAATAGAGGTCTATCAAGAAACGCGGTTTCCGGTTGAAGACAATCTGCTCTACAACGTGACAGGAAAATTACACAACCCCAGAAGCTGCCCAAAATACATAACGGTACCACTGGTCAGTTCACCTTAATGTGAAATTGCTGAATTGTTGGGAGAATCGCTGAAAATTACCAGGCAGGCTGTTTCGATCGATAAAGTAAGCATCCCATTTACCATCGGACCGGAACACGCACACATGGTCATAGTGGACGCACAGTTCTTGTTTACCAACCAGCTCCCACTAACGGCTATTAATATCACAAGTAACGTAGTTGACGATAGGCAGATCCATCCAAGAATTCCAGCCAACTAGTTAGGTAGGCTATTGTTACTTTGAAGTTCAGACGTAAATTTCATGAAAGAACGATATGGACAAATTAAGGGCGTCATCATAAGCAGCCCATTTGGGAATTGTTCCGGCTACTTTCATGTAATATCTTCAAAAGCTTGCTGTATTTGACCATCGTTGTCTCCGCCAGTTAGCCCACATTAAGTGGACTGATCGCGTGAGCAATACGGCAGTTCGCCGGCGCGTATTCCGGAACGCTCGGGATGCGCGATCAATTGGTCAACTAATCACGTTGCACAGCTTGCCGATGGGTGGGTCACGTGCTCCGAATGCCAGCGGTGTATTTGTCTCACCGGATATTACGCAGTGAAACCAACGACAGTTTTGTACAACTACGCAGTGGTCAAGCAACAACGTCATCACCAAATATGAAGGTCCTAACTGTTCTACTGATCAAAGAGGGTAGGTGCCCTCTCTCTGGCTAGGGTCCTCGTGCTCCCCTAAATCGCTGGTTAGAATGGATATTTGTCACGATGATGTGCCGCATTCGATGGCGTATTTGCATTCACTTCATTTCCAGTTCTCCCGTTTGGTCTTTTTTTATTGTTAAGGTCTAATCTTCTTATCAACGTTTTCTTCCAGGATATTCTGCGTCATTGCTGATGTTAGCGGCGGTCCCAACCACAGTACCTTCTGATTAGGCTAATGACCGTTATGACGATGATGAGATATCACATCGAAAACAGCATTTACAATCTCGGATAGAACATAATGTCACCAATAGGTGGACGATACAATAATGATACGCAAAAAGGGAGAAGAGAATTAACAATTTGTGTTGCAGTTAAGTCAGCTTCAACCCCAACATAAGATGCACTTTTGAACCTGGAGGAAAAAAGAATTGCTTCCCTTGATATGATGCATTCTGCAACCGCAGTACGCGGTCAGGGTTAGTTTGCCGCAAGAACAAATGGACCGGCCAATATGTGCACTCCAACAGCTGTGTTCACGTTCCATATAAAATGACTGTTCTGAGACTGCAGTCTCAAAGAACACGAAAGCTACATACTCCAGGTGATCCAAATTCGGAATGTGCGTTAAAGATAAACAACTTCAACAATAACAATTAGTACAATGGTTTTGTCAAGTGTCCCGTGTCACCACTAAGATATCAATAACAAAAGCCTTCTTGTACTGCCCCTTCAAAGGTGATGCCGTAGACCACACGCTCATCAAATGGCATCATAACGCACTCACCTACATTAAAACCCAAGCCCCAATGTCCCCGGTTGAAAATGCATCGCCACTCCAAGTTAAATTAGATTGCATCTACGCATTCAGATGCCGGTTATCGGCCACCCACATCAGCAGAACGGAGAGACAAGTATGTCATCGAATGACTGAGCACAATCTGAAGTGGGTTGCCCGCCTGAGAGATCAAATTGTTATGCCGATTACACACTAAACACGAAACAGACAACCGGTTTCGTGGGCCGCTCAACACATTCTGAGTGTACATCATCGAGTGACCTTTATCGCAGCATTTCGAATCGTTTGTGGGATTAGCAACAAACCTACCCTCTTTAAGCAACGAGGAGTTGATAATCAGTTTGCTTTTGCCGTGGTAGTGAACTCCAGTGGGTGGTTCTGATGTTGTTCTGTGCGTGATTTTAATCTGTGATCTACTGGCAAACAGCTTGAGTTTGCTTCACAGACTGTTAACCGTAGTATGGTTTCTTAAAGATGCATCGTAACGTTGCCGAATACACTAAGCAAATATGTTTTTCTCTTCTACCGTCAAGCTTGTATTAGAACAAGTTTGCGCCAAACATCCCCTTAGGTGATCAGCAGAAATGGATACATCGGCAATAATTGCTCCGTCTTATGAACTAAGAGCAATGTGATAAATAAGTTGTAAATAATGTGATCTCATGAGCAAGCTGTAATGACTTGCTTCAGCCACCTCGGGGGATGGTCGTCGCCCGAGACGATCGTCAAAAGTGGGTGCAACGTGGGTTGAAACAATCTGTTCTCAAACCTGTGTTACTCTCAAATTATTCATGAAGAACACGTTGATCACATTGTTTAGGAACGACGTGTTTTGTAGTTTTCTCCTACACTTACCAGTGATCTAGAGTTCAAGATAATTACATTTTCTGTGAGACTGTCGACACACTGAAACGCATACAAACGTTTCCTATGTTGTGACAACTCATACAAAACGGGTGAACCATTAGGTTAACAAGTAAGAGGAACAATAGAAAACATGTACGGTAGACAGACCGTCAAACATTTGAACGTCTAACAAGATGGTCATAGGTTCCCTATGTCCAACTACTTCACATTCGCTTGGTTAAACCGGCACGTTGGAAATGTCACCACTCCGGTCGTGGATACCCCAAGGAAAAAAAACGAATGTCAGTCAGGTTTGCTGCTTAAATTGACAGCATAGCAACAAATCGCAGATAATGATCAAGAAAGAGAAAAGCCTATTGTGACAGTGACAAACTCTCTGTATCATAAATTGGCACGCTGGTTAACAACCACCCTAGCTCCATTAAAACAAAACTTTCACACATATTCTATCATTGATCAGTCACTTGGACATCAAGCTTGCTAATGAGTTGATGTGTTCCATAGACGTTCAGTCACTGTTCACGAATGTCCATTACGTGAGACAATTGATTATATTTGTGAGCTCGTTGAAACCAGCCACATTACCTCGCCTATACCTGGTGATATTCTGAGGGAAGCCTTATTGTTATGCACTGAAAACATCAGCTTTCGTTTTCTTGATCGATGCTATCGCCAAATAGATGGGGTAGCCATGGGAAGTCCATTAGGGCCTATCTTAGCTGACTTTTCATGTTGAGGACTGCACAAGAATTAACCGCAGATATAACGAGTCTGTCATACTACAAACGCTACGTTGATGATACACTAGTATTCAGTCGGTCCAAACAGGCAATAGATAACCTAGTGCAGCGCCTAAATAGTTGTCATCCCAATCTGAAGGTAACGTGTGAATTTGAGACTGATAATTGTTTGCCGTTTCTAGATATATTCATAAATCATCTCTGTAAAATCTACCTGGTCCGGCCAACACCTGAACTTTAGTAGTTCGATACCGGTCCATCACAAACGTGCGTTAGGAATACGCTGTTCGTAGCGCAAGACGAATCTGTACACAGGACAGTCTTGTGAAGGAAATAGAGTTGATCACGACTGTACTACAATCGAATGACTATTCGAAAAGATTCATAGAAGGGAGTGGTAGACCAAAACCGCTATCCAACCAGGTGGTTACTGTGAGGAGGGAGGTTTGCACAGAATTGCCTTTTAAAGGCGAGTACAGTACGCATCAAACAACGCAAAGATTGATGAGTTCGATTAAATAGACATTATTCGCAGCCGACCTTTCCTAACCCATCAGTTGACTATGTATCCCACCCACCCCTAACTGTTCGATATAAAACCGTTTCATGTTATTGTAAATTTGGTACTGATGAGTCAATACGAAATGCTAAAATGTACCGGTTTGTGTTCTTCTGGTTTCGTTCAAGTTGGTTTTGATCTTTGTGTCCAAATTACATTTCAACGAACCAAGCTTTCTTCAAAACGTAGAATCTCCTCCACAGTCTGAATTGTACGCTCTTAGTCTCTTTGGTATACGTCATTTTGGCTGGTTCACCAGTTTTCCTTCTTTTCAAGGTTACTAGGAAATTCTAATAATGCGCGCACTTTGAAAAACCTACTTCATTCTGGACAAAGTCGTCATTACGACTTGGAGTGCTCTCTACAGTACAGCGCGAACTTATTAGGAAGAAACCCTGCTTGGTCTGATTACTCCACCTATAAAGTGTTTCCTTATTTGCTACCCACGCTCAAAGCCGCACATGGCTTATTGTGCTCTGCATATTGTACATTTATAGAGTTCCACTTTTGCAGATACTACCTAAACCTAAAAAGAATAGTAAAAATGATTAGTTCATAGGATAAGTCCACTTCTCACACACATCAATAGCACATTGTAAAATGTACACAATGTTGCAAAAATTGCTAAACAAGCACATGCGTATACTGCCTGTGTTGTTCTTGAAACCATGACAGTTGCACCTCGATGGTGAGAGGATTTGAGGTGTATAATTGGGGTTACTAATTAGACATCAGCGGACTTTTCATAAATTTGGGTATCCCATTAGCTTTATTGCTCATGACCACAATGAACGCTGATTTTTGGCTCATGCAGTGGTCAGTTTCTAACGGACGTTTAACAGTTCACTAAAAAACCTTGCAAGAAATCCCTCTCATTGATGTGTTAACTTGTAACATATTATTCGCCAATCACTTCGGAATGTGTTCATTTTACTTCGTTTCAGGCGTTCTATCAATTCCACTACGCGCGTCTACCTGAGTCCACAACTAAACTTATCACCATATGGAAGACGGAACCTGTAGGAGGATCTTTGTTTAGTGCTAGTTACGATAGGACTTTGATCACAGTTGGTGAAACCAATTATGCAGTGAATCGGGCCCACTTACACGTAAAGCTGAGTCTATCAGTAGTTCATTGAAGTTCGCTGGGCAGTTTCAAAAAAGTTGTGAACAATGGATAATTGATTTGTTGTTGACGTTTCACTTCTGACACAGAAACTTCCTAAGACCAGATAAACCGGTTACAAAGTTAGTGCTATTTATGCCAGGCTAAGTGCAAACAGTTAAACGAAGCAGAAGATAACAGGCCATAGATAAAGTTTACATTGGTAAA
>LOND01000006.1:284708-327758 GCA_014220965.1 Paragonimus kellicotti
CCCCAGGGAAAAAAAACGAATGTCAGTCAGGTTTGTTGTCTAAATTGACGGCATAGCAGCAAATCGCAGATAATGATCAAGAAAGAGAAAGCACACATACAAGTTGGTAAATTAGCCAGCGGCACACCTGAGCCTCATGCTTCCGTGAAGAAACTTAAAATTTGTCATCCCAGTATTGCTCACTAGACACAGTTATTTGGAGAAGGTCCGGTCCATAATGAAATCGAGTGGCTGATTACGGCAGATCTGGGACAGCTAGGCAGGAGTGCAATCAATATGGTCTGTCAGATGGCTCAATCAGAGGGTCATTTGTTTTTCAGGGAAGTCCATAGAGAAATCACAGACGTAATCTGTTGAGATTGTCGTTTCATCCAGCCATCAATGCACGTCGGTTGTACCAATCCAAGCCTGGCTGCCGTGTGTCCAAGAGTTTAGCCTTGTCGATTCTATTTACAGTGCATCTGTCCTTTGAAATTTCGCTAGCCCCTGCAACTAAGAGCCCATGTGCACTTCAACACCCTCGTCTAACTACCTCAACATTCCCTAGATCAACATATTGACCTGTGTCTTATGTATGCCCAACGATTGCAGAATCTCTGATCATGGCTTGATACCCCAGTTGATTTCCTGGTGCTTTCTAAAGCCTCTCTGGCACTCATTTACCCTAGTTATAAGTCCTCATGCTGTCTGCTCACTATAAACTTTCGGACAGTCCTTGCATTTTATTCTATGTACACAATTACTAGTTCCCTGAACAGGCAAAGCGTCACGAGAATGCCCCAAAGTCCTGCACAACATAACTCCATTAAGGAAAATCATCCTGATGCCTACTTCTTTCCAGTTTCCGGAGCAAACGTTATGTTCTGTGCAACAGAATCAGCATCACACCATCAGATGCACCAGAAGTTGACCGGTATGACAGTACGGGTTTTATGGATACGAAAAGAATGATGTGATGTTCCATGGGTTCATGTGAGGAAATCTCAATGGATAGATAAAAAACCCTTGAGGAGGGTCTTTTACAGTTAGAATTGTGTTTATCTTTGATTTGAGCAATGACACTGAACCGCTGTTTTACCTCCAAGGGTCTAATACAATCGGTGACAAGAGAGTATGACTCCCCAACCTTTTGCAGATACTTTTTTCATTGCATGTCACATGGCGTTCAAGTGTTGTTTGCAGGCAGGTGAAATCATTGCATATTACACGGATGAAAATTTGTACGACACTCGCCTAGTTTTAATGCCTTACTCAAAATCCACAAGCTGACGGCCGCAGAAGCCTACAACTAATTTGCCGTATGGTCTAACGGAACAGGCCAGTAGAAAATTAGTCTTCACTTTCAATTCAGTATGCAACTTACCTCATGGGTTGCAGTCAGATAATTTCATCATCGCTTAAACACTTCCCGCAAACCCTTGCGCCTGTATTCAGCAGTCACTTTCCAGTCGTCCTCAGTCGGTTTTGGATCAGGACTGATCGGTCTAACATGGGTTTAGCAAATGAGAAGCGAAGTTCTTGTGGCACGGGACCTAGGTAATGGAACATAGGTACGAGACGAATACGTTTTGTTCCGGGCTTGAAGTGCTAACTGTTGAACTATTGACGAAAGAGTTGGCAGTTTTCCCATTATTCAACTTGACCAACTCATTCATCTGTTGTACAAAATATACTTCAAATCAACACCGTTCGTTCTTCAATGATTTTCCTGCTAAAGTTCACCTCACCATTTCTCATGTCATACCGGATTCACCTCTATCCATCCGGACTATCAATATAAGACCCCTTCCCACCATTAAAGTAAACATTTCTGTTACACTGTCTATAATGTACAAATATACACCTACTGTTGATTCCGGTCAGAATCAACAGGAGTTGTGTCCGGATTACGCCAATTGAAATGAAGAGTTCGATGGCAAAAGGTTGACCGGAGGCTCGAACCACCGAACGTCTACGCCCCGCGCATCAACGCTACCACTCGGCCACTCGTCTACGGTCAGGGGTGTGTACAATGTCAATGCTAACTGTCCCCATACCTACAACCCATTGGTCAAACTGTCGTACTGTAGGTCCTACCCATATATCCCCCTGTATTGATTACATTAAATACTGAACGAACATTTCTTACATTATTACACGCAACTCACTCTGCGTAGACACTACGAACTCTCACTTGAACTCGCCTTCTTTGTTTACTTTGTACCGCCGCATTGGACTGTTTACGCTACCGTATTATTGGTTATTTGCTGACGGTTAAATTCCGTGCACAGAGTTCACTTGGTTGTAAGTTGTGTAATTTACTAACTGTTGCTTATTTCTGTACAGAACCAGTTTTATCCGAGTAAACCTTCAACGTTCTGTCTTGTTCTGCCCTGAATCAAGAGGTTTACAGCTGCCCCGATAGACTGCGTATAGCCGAGAATCCTGATAGATTCTACACCTACTTTAAACTGCACTGTATATGATCATAGCTGATGTAGATTAACTTTGCTAATTTGCTTTTCTTGTTAGGTTGAACAGATACAGCTCAGTACAGTCATTTGTGTGGTTGTGCGGATGACAACAAGAACGTTCATTTCTAATCCACAAAACGTCTTGTTGTACTCGATGCTGATCGGGGAATTCTGCATTTGTCACACACCAGTGTTTACATGTGGGACATAAAATCTAAGCAGAGGACTGACCACACACCAAGACAACTCTAACTTATACCGAAGTACACCTGCAGAAGATTTAAAAATATTGTCATTTTGTACTCACTGAATGTCGCATCTTGTGGCAATGAAATAGGCTAGCATGCATTCATATCATGAGACAACGTTTTCATAGTACGGTTAACAGATGTGGTTTGAGTTCAGGCTCAGAGAATGATAGGAGTATGCATCCATAAAGTGGTCTACCAATTTAGTCAGGACCATTTTCGCGAATTCCTCCACCGGTTCATTAGGTATAAAAGAGGGTCAAATAAGTTTCTGCATTTATGACATGTAAGTATCCCAGTTAATTGCACACCCAATGTTGACACTAAAGAGCGTATCCTAATCAGCTTATCTATAAAATGCTGCGTTTTTGGGAGGATATGCAAACAATTATATGCGCCAGCCTTTCGGCTTAAAACGGCCTGGGGTGGATCAGACTTTGATTAGGTAATTCCACCTATGTGCCCCCAGAAACCCTTTATACAGGTATTGCGTTTGTCATGGCCTACCACCTAAATCATGACAGATCACACTGTCATGGTTCCAGTTGCAGATCAATCTTTTCATTCAGAAATATTAGTGGTGGAGTAATACGTCTGAACTTTCTTGGTAAGTTAATTTATCACCAGTTAGACATTGTCATCTTCGTCAGGTACCTCATGCCTTAATGCACAGGAAAGTATTACACCCGTTTGGCTGCGTAATAAGATTCAGTCATTATAAACACACTAAATTTTGGAGTCCTAAAGTCTCGTCTATTTTTGAGAATTCCAAATGCCACTGCTGTAAGCACATTTGCGTTTATTCATTTACGGTGCACCGGTGAGGGTTTGAAATCGAACAAACAACACTGACGAGAAAATATTTGTGGAGACCACAGTTTCCGTAGACTCTCTTTTATTGGAAGCAGCATTTTCCCGAAACACTTCTAAAGATGTAGATCAAACAGAAAGTTATTAGGAACTGTTGGATTTGATGACCCATTTTGAAATCATCTGGGGTCAACTTAAGCGCTTCTACATCATATTAAGTATTGCCACTGAATGGCCCAAACCAAAGCTCGTTTGTACCACCTAATACCAGACAGTCTGAATCTACTGAACTATACGACAGGCCAGCAAATTATGACATTACAACAATCAAGGTCTCATTTTACAACTTGACAAAGCTAACATTGTTGTCACGGGAAAAACAGTTATCTGTAAAAAGAAATATTGCATTTTGCAGAACATGATTAAAGTCAATCCTGAAACCAGCCAGTAAATAGTGATGAAATAAGATGATAACAGGATGAATAATAACTAGAAAAAAACTTTTAGTAACCGGAGCAGTCAAGCCGTCAGCAGTGGTTGTTACTCGATTAAAGTGCTCTCATTTAAGAAAAATTTTGTGGTCTGCCGGAATTTTCCAGGAAAGATGTTCCGCCGAAACATTTTGTGTATTACTGATTTCTCTAATTCTCTCAAAGATTGCCTAATAGCTAGGTAAACGCATGGAAACCGTTAAAAACCGTTTGGTCATATGTTCAGTCGTTCAACTGATTGCAGCCATCAATACCTATGACAAGCATACTGTATCATACGTTGTGGCCTCACTCCTCACAAAATTCCTCAGACTCCACATAGTCCATCTAGTTAGTTTATAGCCATCCACTATCAATAGGCCTCCAAATGATATAAGAAAGTTAACGTTGATTTGTACAGAAAATGTTAATTTATTTTTAATGAACATGTTTATTAGCCGTGTGACCCGGTGGTAGAAGGAAGCACTCTGGGTCCATGCTCGCGAATACATTTATAGCCAGCATTGGACTAGTGTGAGATCTGTTAAAATGAAATGTTCTACCAACGCTACGTCGAAAACCACTTGCATCAGTGTCAGACCGAATGTTAAACCGAACCTCCGGTAGTTTTAAAATCGGAACATTTAGGCGTCACCTTCATGATAGAAGCGGAAACATAAAAAATGGCTTTCCTAGATCATTTGATGGTTCGTGAACAGAACGGCTTGGCACAATGGATCGTATAACAAAAGCCCGCATTGTCAGAACGAGTTCTGTGCTTCAGTAACCTTTATGCTATCCAACAATGAACAGGCATATCCTAAACGCTATTGGACTGTGCGAGATGTGCCTGCTCCAAAGGCAGTCAGGAAGAAGCTAAAAGTACATTACAAGACATTCGGGTGGGTAACTGTGTCGTTGGGAGGAGCGATCATACTATACTACTCACACCACTGCTATTCAGTAGTGGGCCAGAGCATAGATTTTGACATTGAAGTAGCCGCAGGAAAAATACAAGAAACATCGGAGTGCAGCATCGCATGAAATGGTTCTTGGTACGTAAAGAAACTGAGCATTGGCGTCTGTGGCAACCGTGACGTTCTGGGCCCAGTACCGTACGCAGATGAGTGTTTTTGTTTGTTGTCATGTTGAAACGCATAACCCGTGTTGGTTTCCTGAATAAATAACCCTTGCGCCATCCGTGTTCTTGGCTCACAACAGCTGCCACCGAACAAATTTCATTTGAAGATACAACACAGATAGAGCAACAATCGCCGTGGTTACCACAGCGCCGTAGATAAATCTTTATCTTCATCTACCTTTACAGGGGTATTTACATGTTCAATGTTGAAAAAAATGTCGCTTGGATGCTGCCGTTAGATGTACTGGTCACGCTGTGTTGATCAGAACAGCTGTTTTCTCCTTTCAGTGGTTAAGTGGTGACTTTCAGAAATCACTAGATTTGCTTGAGGAATAGCATACATTGGCCTTAAGTGGAGATAATTATCAGCTAACATGAACGAACACCATGGAAGTGGTTAAAGAACAATCATGACCACACCTCTGCAACTCGATCATCAAGTACGGGGTAGATACTAGACACAATCCATGTTGATATATTTTTTATAACCAGATGACAGGGTGACACCAGTCTACTACTTTCTACTAAAACCGTGTCGATGTAGAAAGGCAACCCATCATTGCATGTCGAGAAACAGCTAGTGACAGACTTTCGTTTGTTCCGGCAAGTGCATTTCTGACCCGGTTACATTATTTATCATTTGACTTCTCGGTTGTTGAAGTAGCATTATTTTGCATATCATATGGTTCAACAGTAAAACAACCGAATGATGTGTTACGAGTTTTGCGGCCAGCATAAATTTTGTTACGTCAATAGTGCTTGATCTGCTCATATTCGTCAATGGGGAATTATGTTTCATAAACACTAACCATTTCGGCTTCGAATCAATTCTGTTTTTCTTGCCAGATAAGCGTCAGTTGCTCCAGTTTCTCGTAAAGTTGCCCAACTTCAGACCGCACAGTAATCCTCTAAACCCACCTGCAATACATTTTAAATCGGATTCCATTTTGTGATGGCGCTTGATTGATGCAGAAGAATGTTTACCGCATGTGGATCGTGTATTTCACGTTACTGTTCAGTTGGTTCGACTTGTCGTTCTCTAAATGTGCGTAGCAGCACTTTACAAACGTAAGCTGGTAAAAAAGATAACCGTTCAGGTATCGGCAAGAAACGATCGTCTGTTTCAAGTAGTCGCACTGGTTTCAGGTTGCTTGTTTCAATTCGTAATTGGCACATTCGTCCGGAAGTACACTAGGCTGTAACTGGTCTATCGTGCTTCATAAAATAGAAATTACCTTGTGCGTGCACTTTGTCGTTTATGCGCTCGACCGTGAACGGTATGCATATGCATTCGTTCTCTGTTTTGGCAGGTGGATCGTATCGAAAGATAACTGTAGTTACTGATGAGTAGTCGGGATTTGGTTAATTTCAAGTTGAACATCACCCACAATTGATCGCAGCTGTCGCATTCCCATAGACTATCCAGTCGGCCCCTTTCGATGTTCAACTTGAAATTAACCAAATCCTCGACTACTCATCAGTAATCTAAAATATCGCCTAGCAGGTTTAATGAGATCGGAGATTTCGACCTGCCTAGGAAGTCCTAATCGCGGGGTTATCGATTGGAGTTAACAGACAGTAACTGTGTCTCCTCTCGAGACGATCGGGCAACCTGATCATTACTCACAAGCGAAAGTGGTTGAGCGTTCACATATGATAATTCGGTCGTGCCTAATGTGAGGTCAATGGCGCAGTGGTAAACACGGTTGCCTCATGAAAGCATGGCCGGAGTTCTAGTGGCAAGGATATGCACTACTGACGAGCTCTAATGAGAGCGAAACTCGAGTCTAGTGCTTCTTTTCGAAAGGGGCCGACTGGAAAGTCTATGGGAATGCGACAGCTGCGATCAATTGTGGGTGATGTTCAACTTGAAAACTGTACTGTCCGTGTAGTGATCTCCGCTTTGTGGATAAGAAAGCGGTGTGCATCATCCACCTCTCTAGACGTCATGCTTTTATTCAAAATCTTATGGGCTTCATAACGCGTGACGTGAAGATTATAAACTTTAGAACCCTATGAAGATAAAGTACACATAACCAAGTGAACCATTCCAGCTTGTAGTCGGAACGATAATCAACTCAGTGTACCAGAAGTAGTACACCAATCTCATTTACCAACAGCTTTAAGAATCATACACACGAATCAATTGACACATTTTATGTGGGGCATCATAATTAGGTTGCCCGCTTGTTCGAACCGTAGATGAACTCCAGCCATTTTCATTTATGTGACGGGTTATTTGTGCACTACTTAATCTACAGCAGACTGAGCATAAATTACTTGTGGTGAAACACTCTTTACTGTCAAGTATACTCACTCACATCCGGTCTTTAAAAATTCCAACAATGCACTGTCATTACTATTAGTAATGTTATAATTAGTGTTATCATGAACAAAGTATCAGCTCTTGAAAACTACGACTTCCATACCCGAACAGTGCGTCAGTTCATCTTGATCACTGTAAATAAATGTTCCGGCAGAAAAATCTGTGGTACAGTAGAGAACAGTTTCACATGTCACCTACTCACAGGTGCTTACGGGGACCAGTTACTAGTCTGACAGCTTATGAGAAGCCGTACCTGAGTAAAGTCATCATAAACACTAAAGATGTGTCCGATGGTGCTCCGGGTGATCGCCACGTAAAAACAGTAACCCATAGAGAAGCTGAAAAAACTACCAACATCTAATCTTATAAACGCTGTGAGTCACATAGTGCACATAAGCGTACTGATTGTTGACAGACAATGGAAATTACAGATAAGACACACTGAGAGTTATTCACGGGTTGATTTGAGCAGCCGAATTCCGATTGACTTCTTAGTCGACCTCTTTCTAAGAAGCTCAGATGGTACGCTAGTTAAAACTCGTCAGTATTGCATATATCGTCAGGGGCGACACCAGAACTTTAACAACGATGTCGTGAGGCAACCTTGTTCACCACTGTGACACCCACCTAATATTAAACATAACTACATCATCATGTATAAACGCACAGCCGCATTTGCTTGGGAACAGTGATCATATTGACTAGCCTCCTCAAGTGGAGATAGAATAACTGACCTGTTAATTTTAATCGATGACCCTGCCACCAGAACTTCCATCCAAATTGAAATCACGGAACTCATTAACTTGTGGAGCGATACCTTGATTACTGACCAGTACTTTCGGATTCTGGTTTCCGTTTTATTTTGTACAAACTGAACATACCTCACAATTGACCGCAGCTGTTGCCTTTATTTGGATCTGGCCACTCTCCTTCGGTCGACACGTGGCTCTGATATAGTCGTTCTGGCCGGAGATATGAATGCCCAGGTCGGTCGCCTTGGTGAAGCCGAATCTCGTTTAGGTGGTAGGTTTGGGATAGCATCACATCGATCAGATAATGGCGGGCGATTGTTGCAGCTGTGCGCTGAGCATAAGCTATTTTAGCCAGCACTAGTTTTAGGCATCGTGCACGTCATTGTTATACTTGGTGCCCACCTTCTCCGAATCAGGCCTGGTCTCAGATAGGCACAAAGCTGTTAGTTATAGGTGGCAAGGTTCGATTCAGGACTGTCGTTCTTATTGGAGCACGTACTTGGATTCAGATCATGCGTTGGTACGTTGTCGTTTTGTTCTTACTTTTGCTGGGCAACGACCCCACCGACAGCAACGATTAGCTGTTGAGAAACTGGCTTTACCATCGGTAAAGCATAATTACCAAACCAGCTTAGAAAGCTGCCTTAGTAGTTCTCACTCCAAAGATCCTAATAGCTGCTAGGACTCGAAATCTCACAACAGGTACTGTAACATGCGGCACGGGGGTACGTGGGTTGAACAAACATTGGATCTCGGAGAAATCCCTGGAGTTGTTAGAAGCCAGACGGAACATTCCTCCTGGTAGTTCACATAACAAGTCTAGAAGAGATATCCGTAGGAAACTGAAACGTAGTCTAAAGGCTGATCGTGAGGCTTGGTTAGTGGAAAAGTTAAGGAAATGGAGACCGCTTTTGCCTCAGGGAACATCGGCAAACTCTTTAGGCTTATCCGTGCTACTGGTCTCCAGGCGACCGTCCGTCAGTGAGGCTTTCATCGTATGGGCGGGGTTGTATACATCACACTTTTACTGAATGTCAAATTCTTGAGCAGCATCATCATATGTACCAACGGCCAACAACTGCCGTAATGAACTCATGGTGGTTGTCGACTGGTTTGTATACCTGCATTAGCGGCGGAGACGTAGGGAATGAAATAGAAGCGCGTATTTCCAAGGCTAGGGCGGTGTTCGCTAATCTGAGACACCTATGGCGACAGAGAGGTATTTCCCTAAAGCTTAAGGGTCGTGTATATCAAACAACAGTGAGGGCTGTATTACTTTACGGCAGCGAAACGTGGCCGCTCAGGGTAGAGGACGTGAACCGTCTCCAGGTATTTGACCACCGATGTCTGCGTTCAATCGCTCGTATCGGGTGGCACCAGCGAGTAAGCAACGAGGAGGTTAGGAAGCGGGTGTTTGGCACTGATTGTCAAACGAGTTCTTTTGTTCAGTCGCTACATTTGCACAGACTTAGATGGTTAGGTCATGTACTAAGGATGCCAGCTAGTCGTTTGCCACACCGAGCACTGTTTGCCGACGCTGCGGCCGACTGGCGCAAGGTGCGAGGTGGACAGATGATGACCTGGCGTAGACAAATGAAATCGTTTACGAAGGGGTTGGTCACTGTAGATAGGGTTTGTTTCCTTTTTATAACTATCATTGCTTATCTGTTAAAACTTCCTTCTTGGTATTGCTTGACACGTTCTCATTTCATCTGCACCCGATTGTTTTAATGAGCTCATTTTCCGTTGACTGATGGATACGTGTTTAGCTACCCCATTTTGAACGCCTATGCTGGATAATTTGTGTATCCGGTTGATTCACATTCAAGGTGAGATAGTACCTTTATTGTAATTTTACTAAACAGTACCGTATAAATTCCAGTCCTTTCGATCGTCTTTTCTGACGTTTTCGGACTTGGAAGATAGTCCCGTCAACCCGACCGTCTGAATAAGCGTTATTGGAATTGTCGAATACGCGTTACTGAGTGAATTACCCTAAATCGCCAGGAGCGATTTAACTGCCATCTTGGAAGAAGCCAGCATTTTCAGAAGTTTCCTTCTCGCTTGCTTATGCTCAGAAAAGTAATTACGGCTGAAAATAGTATGGCGCATTAATGTGGGAGCAGCTGAGAATACAATTATGGTAAGAAGTGAGAAATAAAACTCATAGTATACTTCACCTTATTCTCCAATCTCAGACACAGGCAGCTAAATATAAGTTTGGCAAACTGCTATAAATACAATTTCCTAAAAGTCTAGCTGTGTGGATTGAATTTTCTGATCCGAAAAAAAAATTCTTTCTGCTGCTTAACTCTGATTCCCTGTTTACGCAATACTTGCATGAACACCGTCACGATGTCAATGTGGCTATACCAAACGTCATCCTGGCTAATCGCTGCAGCAACTTAGAAGAGTAACAACATTGAAGAATGAATAAAGGAAACCATTTTCTAATACTCCGGAACCTTTATGGAACAGCTCTAGGCCAAGCGGTCACAAGTCTTCTTGATTTACGTGTACTTTTAATCATGCTTCAAGTCAGATTGAACACATTCAAACAATGTCGATACATTAATATTTACTGGTTGTAACGGCTTTAAATCCGGCGCAATTTTTTTCTCGATTTTAAACCCTTCATTTTTTCCGTTAATTTCCACAATATGCGCCAAATTATCCAGCCTTAGTTTAACAACAGCTACATAAAAGAATCACTCACCATTAACACCTGCGATGTCGGAACTTTAGTCAAAATTGTCAGTCGTCTGAATCCCAGTATTTCACTGAAGCTGACTAATATTCTTGTGAGGAGTATTCTTGCAGAAGACCTGGGGGTGTCCTAAAGCAATTTCACTCTTCCTACTTTTCCTCCAAATCTGAACTTAGAAATACAAATTTGCAGATTCCACTCGATAATGTTATTAGTAGGCTAACTACAATTAACATTCCGTACAGACTACCTCCTTTTGGGTTTTCACCCTTCCTTGAGAGTATCTTTTAAGCCACCTTCCAGAATATTATGAAGTTAACTGGAGCCGACGATCATCAAGATGATATTACTATGTAATTTTTTAATAAACTCAATCCCCACTATCGATTGCGTGCTCTCAGTAGACGGCCGTTTTATGTACAATATTATTGTAGATTGACTGGAACATATTTTTGCAACCTACTAGTTTTGACCTCATGGTTATCAGTCTGATAAAAATGGTTTTCCCAAATCCCGATCGAATTCATCAGTTACCAAATATCGGGTCACTTTTTATCGGGTTCCTTCGGTTATTATTTCAGAAGTTTTCCAAATTTTAATGATGCCCATTATGAGCTAACAAACCCAAATTATTTCCCATCAACCGATTAGCGTTAACAACCAATTAGAAGCATCTTAATTTCCCTGCTCAACAACGCTGCTTTTCCGCTCTTTTCCATCAAGGTTAAGGTCAACATTGATTACTATGTCTTGCCTATTGGAACACAGTTGTAATTCTGTTTTCTGCATCTCTAAATGGCCCAGTGTGCTGAACTTGGTTACACCAGTCATGGACAGGAGTTTGAGTACTATCTTGGACTATTAAAGGATTTCACAATTGGCTGCTTTGTAGTCAGTTCACTACTTTTAACGAACGTGTAACTACCAATTTTACCTCCAATTATCAGCTTTACATTACCACAAACACCTGCACCAATGATTTGTCAGTAGGTCGTCAGACTTGATCTGTATACATGAGACACAACATCATAGTGTGAAAGAAAATTCATACACGGACTGTCTATCTCGATATACCGAGTCTACACTAAGTAATGTTCATGACTGCTTGTTAACTTAACTAATCTCTCTATCTCGTTCACGATCAAGTTGTGTAACTAAAGGTCTTGCTATCAAATTCTCTCACCTGTTAAAAAAAAATTGCGGAGTGAAAATGAACCCTCAATTTCTTGAACTGTTTAGACGAGGAAGGAAATTTATGTTGCGCAGGATGAAGTACTGTTCGTTTACTATCGGTCGATAGTACGTTCCTCAGTTTGATCTGTCGTTTTGGATTACTCGCAATCTGATAATCTCGGTACTGAAGAATGAAACACACGGCTAGGATAATTCTTTGGTGGTCATAGCTTAACCAGAATTTACAATTGGTTGTCAGAAAGTGCGTTAAGTAAACTCATAATACACGCTGTAGACCTTCAAGATGAATTCTGTGGCCTGCATCATGTGAAGTATGGCGGTGTGTGTTTGTCAACTGTGGCCCATCTCTGTAGAAGTTTTATGCTTTCATCACATTCAAGTTACACTAGAGCATAGTTCATCACTTCCTCGAGTGCAGATTTCAGTGTTATTTTGGTGAAAACCTACTCAGTTCATGGTTTATTCAAACCTCAAAATAATACACGATTCGTCGAGTTGAAATACCGCATCAACATTGGGCGAACAGCCTCAATTTTACACCTTCCTTTATTTGTTAATTTCTTTGTTTTGTATCGTGCTAATCGGCTTACAGCTTGTGACTGTTGCATATGCCATTGAGATCAGCCAATGACAGACTGTGATTTCCCTACATACTGATGTACATCTGTAAATGCGGGTTCTTGTCTCATGAATAACAGTTTCTCACTGCAACCAGCTCGAAGTTTTCTCCTTAGTACTTACGCGGGAGGTCTCAATTCTGTGTGCGATTTCGAGGGTTAATCTAAGTCCCTAATTTTGGGTATTACAGTTATGTCTCTAGGAAGGATGTTCAGTCGTAAAAATGTCTATCATACTTCACTTATTTGCAATAACGCTAACTCTTGGAACATTGATTCCCACTGATAAACTTGAAAAAGGCCAACAGTAGCATGTAAGATGTCTTGCGCAGTGACATTTCGTTCGCATCTCATCGGTTACTTTTGCGAAATTAACATACACATTATATAGTGGGGAACAAGCAGCTAGGCGAAATCGATCTGGTCGCGTCCAAGAAAATCAGTCAAGTGACCAGAGCGAAAGCAGCATGATGCATCTGAAACGTATCCATTTACAAGAAACATGAATGTGATGCAACATAGTAGAGTTGCTGTGGCTCAAAAGGGTAATAGGAATCATTGCGAAAGACATCTTACGTGCTATTACCGTCCTTTTTCACACGATAGTTTTATCGTTTATGAACTGTGTGACGTCATGCGCAACCCATCTAGACCGCCGGTAACGTTGTGAAACTTCTAAAGTTGCAGCTGTATCACTTAGACCTTCTGTCTTTTCAGAGACTGATGGAGGTGCTGAAACTTTCCCATTGTTATACCGAATCGGTCAGTTTGTCATAACGTGAGAAATTCAAGCAAAGCCTTCCACGAGATGTGTTCTGCGAACAAATATACTTGATGTATACTCAGCTGAGGTTGCTTTTAATCACAGTAGGGAAGTACAATCAACAAGAGGAATAGAGGTGTTCCACGTGTGTGCCAATTGCTTGGTTTGTCAAATGATGCAGTGCACTGCAAGCATAGTTATCAACATGTGTACAACTCCCTTATTCCTAATAAATGATTACGTGACGGTATTATCCCATCTTTGAAGATATGCTTTCTAACCATGGGGAGTCAACGAAACACAATGTATCAAAATCTATATAATCAGAAATACTACCGAAGAAAAGTTTCTCTGGACATGGTTGCCCTAAACCTCATTTAAACTGTTATGGTTACAGTGTCTGCAATTAACTATTTCATTAATCAAGCGACTTTACATTCGATTAGTCACTAAATTACCAGTATTTTTATGAATCCTTTTAGACCCCGTGCTATTTTCGTGTCGACTACGCCATTGCCCATAGCAAAGTTAGCAGATAGGGAAGCTCGGGTTTTGATGTCAGCATTGACTTCAGTCATTCTAAACAGGACTTCACCGTCTTACTACACCGCATCCTATCAGCTGTTAACAAACATCCTCTTCTGTGATCCCCTTCTACCAGTTTGAATCTCTTCGTGGTTAACAACTTATTCCTGACAGTATCGGTTGGAAAGATATGGATGCCAATTAATGTATTGACTGACTTCTCTCAGTACCATACTTCTTTCTACCACCCTATGCCCTGAATTCCTGTCGACCGCCAGAAACCCTTCCACTCTACGAACATATTTTGTTTCTTGATCCCAAAGTATCAGTCAATCTACTTCGAAATAATACTCTGCTAAAGTCGGGAACACCTGGAAAATCAGATATGATGTCATTTACAATAGTGTTTACTTATGCTGATGTTGTAACTACAAGCTACTTTTGGGTCACTATCATCTTGCCATAACAACGGTACATACGGACTACAATGTGAAAGTTCTTCCAGTTCAGTTTCTACGTAGAAAATGGAACCACTTATCATGACCGTCACAATAAATCTCTTTCTTCACAATCTCTAGCTAACACCTGCTGTTCTAACTGTGGTGATCCAACCCACTGATTTAGCGGCAGTCTCCCGTCATACCCATTCAAGAACCGAAAATCGCAGCACTATTCCACACTGAAAATATTTGGTGCGTACGACGAATGAGCTAAATAAAATTCGACAGAATGATAAACTCTGACTCGTTATGTGATATGTAGTTTACCTGGAATATACACAGTCATACCATGCTCTTAAAATCCCGTTCCTCCTTTGTAAATCTTTTGTCAAGCATGAGGACGACTTAAAGACACTAAGAATGTGTCTTTTTTACCTCTTCGGACTTTTTAGAATTTGCTTCACTTAAAAATCAATAATGTAGTTGTAGGTTTCCATTTCTGGCTCGAAACAACAATACAGTGTCCGAACTTTGCAGATACTTCAGTATGTGTTACAGATCAGCCCCAGCACACAACCGTTTCTTTTCATATCAGAACTTCCTAATTTCCACTGCGACCCTAGGGATGTAAGAACCTTATTGTGAATGTTATTACTACCCTTGTTTAACAGTAACTATCCTAACGAGTATACCCACCTCCGGTTAAAAGTGAGCATCGTGATCCTACTGAATGGTGACATACTAGATTATATCGTTGGCGATGTAATGCAAATGCAATTAGGTGTTTACCAAAAAAAAATATTTTTACCTACAAACTGACCTGTTTCATAGTATCATTTTCCACAATAACAGAAGATAACTTCAGTAGAGACCAAAGTCTTTTTTCTCAATTTGCCACTTTTATTGTTTACGTAGTTCGTTTTTTCTTTGTATTTTATGTGCATGTTGTGTGTTTTAATGTCGCTGGACGCTCGATTACCTATTAGTGTGTGAGCTTAACCGTAAACAATGCTTACATCGGACACCCAGCTTAGTACAAGTTACCCACCGTATTGAGTTATGATATCGCTGACGTGCAATTTTTAACAAAATATTAGCGGTTAGGGTGACGTAAAACAGTTTGAAGCAGCTACTTTGTGATCATTTCTGTTGAAAATGTACTGAAAAGTGTACAAAGAAAATCTTTAACCACTTCGATACATTTTCTTTGCTTTCGGACTTAGTTTGTCTCATACGAACTTTCGGATCATTGTTACCTTTGTTACTTCAAGTTTTATGGATGCTGATATTTCTCAGTCCGTTTCATGTCTTCAGTACACGTATGCATATTGGACGCTTGGGAAAAGCGTGTAGATAACACAAATATTGCTATTATTAAAAGCACTCCTATATGAGTGAAACTATAATCTGTCCAACCTGCAGACATAAATAAGTGGTTCATATTGTATGATGATAACCATTTTCGATTCGTTTACCGATAATGGGGTTGGTATTGAATCAAGGATATCACGAGATCATTACCGAACTAGTTTGAGGACCTACTTACGCTACTGCCAACTTGAGAGTAGTCAGTGACATTGATTTACCATCGCTGGTAAGCGCTATTGAAGTGGCTACTTGTGTTCAGTGTGTGGCGTCTGTTGTCTGTGTGTATGATCCCATGTTATGGGATATCAACATAGGTACACATTTTTCTTTCAGCCTTCTCCGGGCGAAGGTGCTGTCTGTTCACCTTCACCCCAAATTCGCATCAATGGAGCCGTTGTCGATAGCTGCGCTGATTTTTGCTACTTGGGTAGCAATTTGTCCACCGATCTGTCCGTGGACCGCGAGTTGAGAGCTCGTGTGGCAAAGGCTAGTGTTGCGTTCGGACGTCTTGAAAGACGTGTTTGGAAGAACCACAGCCTGAAGCCGAGCACTAAGCTCTTGTCTACCGCTCAATGGTGCTGTCTATACTGCTGTACGGCAGTGAAACATGGACATTGTATCAGCGGAACGTGCGCTATCTTAGCCGCTTTCATTTGCAATGTCTAAGACGCATCTTGGGTATTCGGTGGTCGGACATGGTTCCGAACACTGAGGTATTGCGGCGAGCGGACATGAACGGGATGGAAGCCATGCTGATGCTGAATCAGCTTCGTTGGCTGGGTCACGTCCGTCGGATGGGCGATGACCGTATTCCGAAGCAGCTTCTGTATGGACAACTGAGATCAGGTAAGCGAAATCCTGGTGGTCAAAAGCGGAGATACCAGGATGCTGTGCAGGTAAGTCTTTCACGTTGTAAAATTGATTTCAGATGTTGGGAAGACTTAGCGTTGAACCGGACGGTCTGGAGGAATACGATTCGGACGAACGTCCGCGAGTTCAACGAGCAGTTATTACGCGGCCGAGAACGGAAGCGCGCGGTACGCAAAGGAACCATCGGTGCCATAGGTCGTGGTGACATGACTATATGGCGTTGCGATGTGTGCGGCCGTGAATGCGCTGGCCGCCTTGGATTAGTAGGTCACCAGCGTACTCATAGTGCACCGTCGGCGAAGAGACGACGAGTACGTTAGGCTCAGGTAGGTCATATCAGTATATCCATTTTATCTCTGTTACTGATTGCATCGACCAAGACTATGGTCGTTTGGCAACTAATCCGCTTCTCTTTTCAGAAACTTGGGTGTCTGCGGTCTTCTACCCATTCTTATCTTCAGCTTTGTTGGTGTATTGTATGATGAATGGTTTGCCTGTTCTTTTCGTAGTCCACTCTGAATCCTGTTTTTCATTCTTATCCTCTCTGGAATGCAGGAACATACATTCGTATACTGAAATGCTTCTTGTATTACATTTTACATATCTTTCTTCTCAGTTTAGATCTTGTCATTGTAGTCTCTCTCTCTCTGTTTATTTTCCGAGAGATAAGGGTTTCCTTTTCCTGCTAGCCATTCAATTGGCTAACCAGCATTGGCCGGCTGGACACAAAGGCCTCACTCACACACCTACTGGTCTTATTCCTTCGGGTTTACACCGGATACGTGGTGTGTGAGTGGAACCACAAGTGGTGCAGCGCAAGCCACTTGGGGTGATGGTTTGAAGCGCAGGCGTCCTCTGGCTTCGGTCACTGTGACAGGCTAATCCGTTTCGGATGCCGCCAACCGTGCATGCGTATGATGTATGATTACTGACCACACTCCCTATCTTCGTCCACTCCTCGATCGTGAATTTTCCGTTTTCTTGTAATTGACACACTCGCTGTAATAACTATTAGCCTGGTCTGCATAGACTGACTCGGGCATTCGAGTTTCTCGTTAAGAATCGCACTTCTTGTAATGTACATACATACATATACATTACAAGAAGTGCAATTCTTAACGAGAAACAAGGAATATATATATAGAAGGTCTACTGCTGCTCGATTCATGAACATTCGATCTCGCGCAGGCAATTCACTGTTACTTCCTACAGGGCGGTCTATTTTTTTATTCGAACCCTTGATTTCTCCTTCGCTTAATGCCTCGCCAGTGCACTCGATAGTGTTTTTGCAGAATTTGTTGGTCTCAGAATTTGTACACTTTCAATCTGTTGCTTCTTTCTTACTGGTGGCTTTTCGGGAGTTTGTTGTATTTCAGTAAGTAATTAATAACAAATCCGTTCTTACCACCGTGTTTTCTACATTGAACTTAAGTGCATGGAAGGCCAGAATTTTAACAGACACTAGCCATAAATTTTTAGAGTTCATTGTTTTAGTAGACTGTGCGTCGCTCAATGAGTCTGTTGACGCTTAGGACAAAACTCCGCAATGCCAACTTTATGCACACAGAATTACATGACAGTTTCACAAAAGAAACGGCAATGTTTTTACTATATTGTATTTATACCTAGTGAGACAAATTCAGTTGGATCGTTTTGATAACCCCGCTTCGTTTTGGAAAATCCATGACGGTTCCGAGACTAATCTAAACCCGCATTTTGTGCGCTCCCAGATTAATCCTAGTTCATTCGTTTTCCTAGTGACGGCTAAGTTGCAAGTCGTAGGTACAATCTACATCATTTTGTAATTCTTTGTGTTGGGCCGGTTTTGCTAACAAGGCTATTCCTTGACTGTATGACGGTCTATAACCTTACTGCTCTGTTCAGCTAATGATCATCATTCGGTGTATGCTCAACGCATAATCTATAGTTTAAAATGACCCCAAAATCAAGCAATATTCGGCATTATTAGCAAAGTGCACTTGATTATCTCAGTATAGGAAGAGGTAACTGTGCCTTCAGTCAAAGAAGATCAGCCTGTCGGTGCCACCTCACATTGTATCTACCAATTTACATGTAACTGCAAAGAAAGTTACATAGGCAGAACCGAGAGGTGTTTGATTTCCAGAGTGAAGGAACATTTGCCTAAATGGGTGCAGAACTCCGAAGACGACAATGTCGTTGAAACACGCAAGCAACCAGTGTCCGCAGTCGCAAGACACATCCTGACCACTGGTCACGTCATCGACCCGACCTGTGCATTCAGAATCTTATTACGTCATCCCAATCCAAGATTCTTGCGGTTTGCTGAGGCTGTCGCAATCAATCGACTGAAGCCGGCCCTGTGTGTTCAGAAACAATTGTTCGTGAGCTTGACCCTGCCCTGGAATTAGGGACCTTTCCTAGCCCACCGATTGTATTTCCATCCCACTCCCTAACTGTTCGATATAAGAAAAAACCGTTTCATGTTATTGTAAATTTGGTACTGATGAGTCAATACGAAATGCTTGCATCTACCAGTTTTCGTGTTCTAACGGTTTTGTTCAAACTTCTGAAGGGAACAACTGTTTTAAACCTTCAGGCTGTCATTGCTTATTGAGTGACGTACCCCACTTCTGTCGACGACGAAATATCTGCCTTCTTTGTCAAACACTCAGAAAATACCATAGGGCAAGACTGGAGCGAGCCTACGTGAATAGAAACTAAAAATAAGTTCGCATACTGCATGAACTTGTTTGTTACGCAGCCTTTTTCGTTAAGGTCAACGATGAGTTTGCCGCGTGTGATTCTTTAAGCATACGATGTAAGTCGTATTGGAACTCAGACGATAGCGAATCGGCGGGAAATTTTACAGGAAGCCATCAAATATCATTACAAACGAGTTCTGCTTTGGTGCATTCAACGTTTTCGTTTACAGTCGTTCGCATACCAAACAGGAAAGCAGGAAGATGGTCAAAACATTTGCCACTTGCAGGTGTTGCTCTCAAGGGCGATTTTATTTGACAGTGGAACCTCTGACCATACCGTTCGACGAGGACTTATAGGCAGTGGCTGATGGAACGGAAATATTCGAAGTACAAGATTCGATAAAACCACGTGCAACGGTTTTGGTCAATGTGTTATTCAGAGGAACAGTAACCGGTCGCCATGCGAATTGACCCACATAGGTCAGAAGATGTGTATGACTGTTTTACAAGGGAAGTGGGTCAACGCTATGCAGAGGGACATGTTTGAAGTGCTCGTCAGATAAAACAAACTTTTCAGATTTAGTGATGATATGAAACTGCACCTTACTAAGTTGACATTCCAGGCACCGTTTAGCCCGGTTACGAACATCTTTACGAATGGCTGGCCAAACGTAGGGTTCAGTGTCAAGCTTTGTTGAGGCGCGTATTTTGGGATGGGATAAGTAGTGAAGATGGATAAAAACGTTAAACCCATATGCATAGGGAAGGAGCAGACAAGATTTATTCTTGGACACGCCGCACGTAATTGAGTGGTCTGATTGTGAAGAAGGCAGATCAAGTAGTTTCACAGAAGCGTTGTCGTGAAGTTGGCTAGATTCTGCATCATTCACCTGTGATTTCGTGAAAGTAAGAAGCATAATGACAATTGTGGATAACTGGTCGACACTCGGGTGTGATAAGGCGTTTATGACGAAATTACTGCAACCGTCTATAAAACCGTTGCTAGTGATAAAGTATGATACGAAATCTAGATTTCTTGCTTCTTTTTGAGAGTACCGATCAGAATGGGAACGGAAGACAAACACGAGGGATTTGTGCTTATTGAAATCAACAAACTTACGACCTTCCAGAAGACATCGGAAGTGTCTAGTGGCAAGACGAATGACTAGTAGCTCGCGTTTGCGGGCTTGTGGTGGATGAAGTTATGGAAAGGAAAAGGACAAACTACCGATTATCACCATTAGCCTTCCGTTATAGGACAGCGGTAGTAGCCGATTCAAATACGCCGGTCTCCAAAGTGAGCCGTCAGTGTTCATCTACATTTAAGTGAAATGATGCGGTCGCTTTGGATGAAGCTTCTTTGGTTGTAAGAAACGAAGTGTTAATCACGATAGATAGAGCAAAATGACTGGAATTGGCTTTTAAAATATCCTTGAGGGGTTTTAATGGCTTCTGAACACTCTGGAATGAAATGACAATAGTAATTAGCAATACTTAAGGTACGTTCGTGACTTTTGATAACCGTGTTTGTAGGTAACATACGATGACCTTAATTTGTGAGTAAAGGTGGGATGTTATTGCGGTCGATCCAGTGCCAAACACAGCCCAAAGAGGTCACTGTAAAAATGAACGTCATATGATTTAGGGTTACGCCGTATTGGACCAAGCGTTCGCATAAATTTCGTATGTGACACGTACTGTTGGAAGTCCTCGTTTGTGACTAGGCTGTCATCACCGTAGATGTATGCAAAAACTATACGACGGATAGAGTGGTCAGTAAAGTTTTGAAAACTCTGAGCAGCACTTCGTAAGCCGAACTGCTTGCGGACGAATTCATAGAGACGGAAGGGAGAAGTGATTGGTGTATTTGCAAGCTCACCGGGACCAAGGGACTTTAATTGTAGGCCGGAACCAAATATATCTTGGGGAGAATAGTCTGCTTATCTAATATGATAAACAAATCATGAATGTGAAGAATATCGTATCGCTAACGGACGGCAGCGTTGTTCAGTGCATGGCAATCACCATACGGATGTCGGTTACCCGCTGAATTCTTGGAAGTTATGCGCAGAGATGGGACCCACGAGTCAGCTAAAGGCCAAATAACACCCATTCGTAGAAAGTGCTCGAACTCTACCTTAGCTGCTTCGAGTTTGTGTGGTGACAAACTTCTGAGCTAATGTAGGTGGTTCTTTGATTCGGATATGATGAAAAACATCCTGTTTAAGCCGTGGCATCAAATATGACTGGTTACTAACTTTCGAAAATTGCTTGAGAAGGGCTGCGAAAAGTTTTTGTAGGTCTCGCCCATCACTTGTTATAGTTTGTTTTACGATGACGATCTCTAAAATGTAACATTAAAGGATGGTATTAGATCATATGTAGATAAGGCTGGCGGCTCAATTAGCAGTCTGCTCCAGGAAGCTGTCAACTATGAAACCGCACATAAACCTTTGTGAACAGACGCGTCAAGGATTAAGGGTGGTACCAACCTCAGCGGCACAAAGCATGGGATCAGGACCACCGCACTCATTAAACCTAACAAAGTAGCATTTTCCAAAGCAGAATGATCTCGTTCAATTTGGTAAAAAGCTCACTCACGAAAACAGGAACAGATGAAATGAAAACACAATTGGGAGAGCGTGCAGAAAGAAGAGAATACTAACTACTAAGAGAACAGTGAAAATTAAGCAAAAGCTCAATAGTAATACGGAACAAGAGAAATGAATGAACAACGTCACAAAACTACGTACAATGACTCACAGTAATTGTCAAAATAGAGTCCACCACACTAGATCCGATGTATGTTGGAAGAATTGTTTTGTTGAATGACGGAGAAATTGCAGTGAATGCGGTTCCTTTAATGCGTTAGAATGGATGTTCCGACGGTTAAACTACGATAGTAGTGGCCACTGGAGGGGTAAGTCAGGGCATGCTGGGAACAAACGTTGTATTGATTAAGATATTTAACATGCAATCTGTATGTGTGCAACAAACGTAACAAGGAAGAAAATAATGTTTAACGAGAGGTCATAAGTGTGATAAACCATACATTCTGAAACGACTAAAGTAAACAATATTTCTGATAGTTGCACTCCACTGTACAATTTTGGATTTTTACCCACTTCTGTTTTAGTTAAGCCATTATTTCATAATGTCCGTCCCGAGGCTAAAATTACATTCAATCTCGTGCCTCTCTGTCGTGTTATCTCCGTACATTCCATTTTCCAGGGACGATATTAAAACCCGCGGTCATTGGGCTGAGTTTTGGTTTTCACTGTCATTGTTTTCGATAGTGTTGGATTGTTTTGACAACTCGTACACCAGCTCATAACTATTTTCAACAACTAAACCTGCCTTTTACGGCATATCCTTTGTTAGAACCGAACCATCTTCGATCAAGACGTTGAAAAATAAACGTTGTCAAAATCGGAATAGTCCTTCATCGGCAATTCCGTGGTGCTAATAAGTAATCAACAAAACTTCAAAGGAAAGATATACATGCGTTATTTTTGCTAATGGAAGTCAGTAGTGTGAATAAGCTTCATTTTGGATCCGTCAGAGCAGATTCGAGTTTAACACTGACTCACACGTAGTCTGTAATCTCAGTAGCACAAGCTGAGATTCTCTGTTAACCGCAACGCCTCTAAGAGTCGGAATAGTGATTAAAAATTGAGGTTTTCTAGGGTACTAAAGAAAATGTGCGAAATAGCATTTCCACACTTCAAAAAGGTAATCGGATGTCATAGAAGACGATCCAGGAATGGCCAAATTAATTACGTCTTCAGGAAATGAACAAAACATAACATTTGAAGCTGACTAGAATAAATGAATCCAGATGGCGATGAAACAGATTAAGACCATTGGCCTCATTAAAGTTAATCAAATATGCAACAATAGTTTCAAACAAAATGAACTTTGAAGATCGTTATCAAGTATTTCACGTTACCCAGTCCAGATCGTTTGCTCTAACAAAACCTAGGCATGTAGAAAAGAAAGAGATGCGATATCTGCGAAAGAATTAGGCAGTATTCAGCAGCTCATCAGCATACCGAAAATGTTCAAAATTCACAGTAATCAGATTAATTAAATCAAATTAGTAAGTAGGCAATTTGGTTGAGTAAACAAGCAGACGCACTACAAAATCACTTCAAGACGTAACCTTGCCAGCATCCCGGAAAATCAAATTGGACAACGTAAGCACACGATGCGTGTGGCGCATGTCAGCAAAGCACGAAGATTGCACAATTATCTGGAAATCAGTGAGACGATGCATACGATTCAGCATGTTTGGAAAAGTTTACAGAAATGAGAGGAAAAGATGTATAACTTACCTAATTACAAACAAGAGAGCACCTGAAGTATTAATGGAACAAATTCAGCAACCTCACTGTTGGATCTGTTGAAGTTCGTCTGGTACGTTTGTCGTCTTTTGTCTGGTATGATGCGGAACGATGAATCCGTTGAGGTATGTTTGGTTTGTTTGTAAAGGGCCGATCCTTAATTTGCCTTTAGTTGTCTTTATTGTGTGCAGTAAACAATCATGACATATTTTGTACCATAACTGCACATAAAAGGTTTACTTTCTTACATTTTATAACTGTCATTGTCTGTAAAAACTTCCTTCTTGGTGTTGTTTGATACGCTTTTCATCTTCATCTGCACCCGATTGTTTTAATGAGGTCATTTCCCGTTGACTGGTGGCCGTTTGTGAACACGTGCTTAGCTGCTCCATTTTGTACTCCTTTGCTGGATATTTTGTGTACCCGGTTGATTCACATTCAAGGTGAGATAGTACCTTTGTTGTAATTTTATTAAACAGTACCGTATAAATTCCAATACTTTCGACCGCCTTTTCTGACGTTTTTTCTGGACTTGGAAGATAGTCCCGTCAACCCGACCGTCTGAATAAGCGTTATTGGAATTGTCGAATACGCGTTACTGAGTGAATTACCCTAAATCGCCAGGAGCGATTTAACACTCACATAGACCAGGCGCTAAGAATCTTCACCGAATGTTCAGCTTTCAAGGATGAACTTACCTCTTTCTGGATAATACATTATTGAGCTCCTCATCAACACTTAAAACACATCGCTGCATATGCGACTTCAGCACACTTTCCGGTGAAATGTAGTTGACGTTGCCAACTTGGCCAGGAGTAGGCCGGATGTCGGCCCCTCTTTGCGACTCGGCTGACCAACGAAGATTGAGGATTTTAGTGTATCTAACAGTTTCCTGAGACTACATTTATTGTTTAAAAGAGATAGTGATTAACATAAGTACGGCATTTTTCATCTCCATAGAAAGACTAGTGTTCAATTTGGGTGTTTGCGAGGAAGCCACGTGTCTGCTAGCATGCAGTATATCGAGCTTTTATTTCACTGTCTGTGTTCCATTCCGCTACCCTCCAGGTCCTTAAACACACGGGCTGACATAAGAGTGGACTTTCAGGTGTCCCGTTTCTGTTTGTCAATCAGGTTTGTGGTACCTCGACATTTGCTTCCAGTTGGAATAAACTTGAATCCACGGCGTAGACGGGGATTATGCATCTCAACTACTACGGTGATATAAAGTTAATGAGACTGAAAATATAAATATGAAAGTTGTCTCTAGAACTGGTGTTATTACAAAACCACCAAAACTGAAATTAGGTTTATCGGCAAAAACTGAAGGACTAGAAAATTCGTGAGCAAACTGAAATAGTCACATGAATCTTCATGCATCAGCAGAATAGGGAAGTGATACATATCACCTTCATAGTATTTTCCTAAGTGCTTTATTCCCACTCACAAGATTTATATTCTAAGTTTTCGTGGAAAACTGATTAGTTATTACCCTTCCAAACTCGTAGCTCTGATTACACATATGATAGGTTTAACAAGATAACTAAAGAACCTGTACACAAGAACTCATTGTTGGTGTGTGGATCGGCTTATCTTGATGTTTCAGTTAACCTGACGGTGACTTGTCAAGTTCGGATGAGGTCATTCGAACCCTTACAATACTAGTATCTGATGCATAAAATACCATTAACTGTGGCGAATTGCAAAGTGCTGAGACCTTGCCAGTAAAGGAAGGCTTCTGATAACTGAGTCGGAACAACAGAAACTGATAACCGTCGTAGAGCAAAATTTGTTCTCCATGCTGACTTGTTATCTCGGTATACTGACTGGAGAGATTGGTGAATCATAAACTTTATCGACCGAACCGCTTCCAGTTTATCATTCTTATTCGATCCGTGATACTCTAAAATACCATCACGCTCTCTTGATCTCACTAAGTAACTATGGTGTCCGATGAAGGTCTCTTGAATTCCACAGAGGTCAAGATGAAATTTCTGTTACTTCTGTTCCTCGGTGATAGAATTAATATTCCTCCTAAATTATACTCTACTGTGGTGGCTGTTTCACACCCCGGTCGCTTCGGAATTGAAAAGTTACACCGTTGGGTCGTCTGATTTGTTGATAGCCAGAAATGCATGCTGATCTATTTTGTATTTCTACGAGTAGTTCTCACTTTGTTCAGAAAGCGCAACGGCGACCATCAATTGGACACGCTGGCCATTGACATGAAAGTCCCGGTAGTTAATACCTGCTGACTGTTATGGTCCAGGTATTAGATAGATATTATAGACAGATATTGTGCTCCGATTATTTTTGTTCGTGTTTGAGTTGGCAAGAAGTTTATTTTATATAACCGGCAACTGCGGACTTCACTCTGATTACATTGCGAAAAACGTTCGTCGGGAAGGAGTACCATGTGCGTTGGTCACTGACAATGGCACTCATTTCACTGCGCAGAATTCTGAAGACTGGACCGTAAACGTGTGCTCATTGCACCGAAACATCTTCAATTTAACGATGTCATTGAACCTATTGTACCTATTCAGGAAAGTGCAGTCAAGTCTGCTAATCCATCTATCTCTGAAGAAGCGGAGAATACCTTGCATAATTTTCCGGTTCAGTATCAAAATTCCGAACAATCAACAACTGAAAATAGTCCAGCAAGGCAATTCAAGGACCGTGATCTCTGAACCAGCGTGCCTAGTCTGGAATCAGTGGAAATTTTATATCATCGTGGCAACGACTTTCCGTCATCTTGAGAAGTGGCGCTGAAAATCCTCGGTACAAGAATGTGTCGCATACTTGATTTAGATTATGGAACTATTCACCGTAGACGTGTTGGCCAACGTGTTCAAAATTCACCTGTTTCCATCTCTGTTATGAATATAACTGATGCTGATGTTTCTGAATGTATTCTAGTTTCAAGCCCCTTGTTCAAAGATGCTACTAAGAACAAGTCACCGCATTTATAATCGTCTGAACGCCTCAGAAATAAACAGCACATAATTTTCAACAACCGTGACTTTCGTTCACACCGTGACAGATGTGGTGATTGACATTAAACCTACTTCTCATTACTGTTGTTTTATTGCAACACTGATATTAAGAGAGGTAGATGTCTAAATCATTCGAATTCAACATGATGTTATCACTGCGTCAAAACGAGCTTTGTGCTTGATCACAATCATTTTTGTATTACTGAAACCATCACAATACATCAACCGAGACCGTCAGTGTCCATAACAAAAATAGGTCGTGAGTACGCAAAACGACAGTAGTGTTTCAGAAGTTCACCTCATAAATACCGCTGAATAATTAAGCAAAACGGCGGAATCACGTTTCCTGTGAGGAACACCAAAAAACAAGATTAGACAATTACACTGATGTCGTAAAAACAATGTACACAACGGAATATGTTCGGATAAGTTTACAAAACGAAGGGAAAGTAGTATATACAGTAGCTAAATGCCAACAGAGAGCCTTGAAAATACTCGGAAACATTGTTCAAAAATTTGGCAACCGCGCGATAACCTTTTATCAAAACCTCTCGCTGTGAAGATGGGATCGGAACCGTCTAGTCCATCTGATTTTCGTCTCCTGATAAGGTTTTTCAACTGACTGATCATTGTTAATGGCATCATAGAGCTACATTTTTGGACTAGGGAGCTAGAACAAAACGACCCGAAAGATAAGCTACAACGAGAAAACACTAGGTGGCATTTCAATTCCCATGGTATTTTTACAGGGACGAGGTGTATCAGCGAACCAATATGATCTGCAGGACGTTCCTTAATAAGAGTTTACCTGAGGCATTCACCTGTCAATAACATTCCGTTGACGTTGTTGATTGACTTAGGACGAATATTGAATGGTCGTCCAGTCATACCTCTGACGGAAGGTGGCACTGGATCCGCATCTTTATCAGGAAATAATTGCTTCGAATATAAGGGAAAGGACCAAATCGAAGTTGCTGAACCCCTGACTGCGAGATACGCTGCTCGATGGCAACGGGCCAATTGCCTAACATCGGTGCCCCGAGGAATGTGAATGAAAAAGTAACTTCAAACCCCACAGGTTCAACAAAAATGGTTGAATCAAAACTCAACTTTCAAACAGACTATTCGTAATGGTGACCTCAGAAGAGAGAGCGATGTCACTTGAAACAGATCTCACGCAGTTCGCATCTCCTGTTAGACTTCGGGTCCTTGGAGGTTGGTACAAAGAAAGTGTTAGGAACGCGCTTAAAATGGGCCCAATTTCCGCCGCCCTGTGAGCGACAGTGTAATAGATAACCTGAAGCTCAATCCTGTTTTTTCAAGATTGGTCAACCGGTATTGGCCAGAGACTACCGTGAGATAGAGATTGCAGAGAAACCGGAAGAATTTGAAGCCGTCGAGGTTCAGTACTCTATGCAGTTAAGTTGGCCCACATATTTTGATACAGCATGCCAATCAAATCAGACCGTTTGGCAAAGAAACGGCCCATTCATAAAATCGAGGTTGTCGCTGGAAGAGCTACTGGACAACGCCAAGGGTCAAGAGACACGCCAGAGACGCAAAACGTTGAGGTTCAAGAGAAGTCACCAAACGTTGCCGAACACCTCTACGATCAAGCTGCACAAGGACTGTTGTGACTCCACTCCAGACGGATCCTTCTTCAGGTACGTACAATCAACGACCTCGAAGGGGAAGTGTTAGGAGGCGCATCTCCTAACGAAACAGCCAGGACGCATCATGCCACATCGATCGGCCGGCCCAGCTCGGATGGTATGGTCGTGGGTGGTGGTATGGTTCCACTCAGCCAACTGAATTGCAGGTGTGATCGAAGGCTTCTACGCTATCTGGACTGTGTTTTCTCGCGTTGCCTCCTGGTGTCCCCTGTGGCTGATTAGCTCTGATGTCCTGACCGTCAGATATGACCGTTTCATTTGATCTGCTCTGTGTGTGACTGCCTTGTATGGTGAACGTTTCATCCTACAAATCTGGGGTCCAATTCTGACCTAAATTTTGGCCTAATTTGACTCCCTCTGTCAATAAACGGGGCTGCCGCGTCTCTTCTTCTTCATCTTCTTCTTCTCGGTGTTGAGTCCTACGATGCGGCGCATAACCTAGGCGGCGATCCACTAACAAGACTACTGAGCAGCTCGGCTGCATCTTAGGTTTAGGAGAGGGAGTCAGGTAGGATGGCCTTCATCCTCAATTTATATAGTGCCGGTCAACGAGGACGCATAAATCCAGAGGCCCGAAGAACCCTTTTCATCCGTAAGAGCAGCCCCCATAAAACACGCCGATTTGCACAGAGTCAGCCCGATCCCGACATAATTAGACAGAGAGTCGGATTCGAGTATTTGTCAAGCGAAATCCAAAGTCGGCCCGAAATCTGTCACCGTAACTCTATGAGTACGGTGACTAAAACATACATAAAAATTATCCGCATACATGATAGGTGGTATAAAGGTAATCTTAGATGACTGAAATAATTCTTATTTGAATGAACAGACATTAGAGGGGATCTTAAAATATATAAGATTGCTGACCACGGTGACACAAGCCCTCTAGCCCGTCAGGTTAGTTGCGATAAAACCGGGGTGATGACTTTTCGTTAACAGGGTAGTCAGTACATGAAACAAGTTATCCGCGAAGAATTTGGAGATATCAAACTTAGTTTTGTTCGAATGTGAACTGGACATATGTTGGAATAACTTGCTTTCTACTTTGTACCAGTTTGGAACAAGATTTCCTGTCGCGATAACCAAGATTCGTGTTTCTTTGTCTTTTCATCACCTCTCCTAGATCCCCACACGAACAGATAATAGCTGTAGAGAATGCAGCCTAGTCAATCTCCAGACAGCACCAATCATGCATCAGGACGTCGAAAAGTGTGGATCTTCATCGGGTGCTGAATTTGAAACTGAACAAACCTAGAAAGTGAAAAACATTAGATAAAAGATCTCCACGAAGAAAACCATTGGACACGTTCACTGGGCACCCAGTAATCAGTAGTCAACAGGAAATTGCTGAAACCTTAAAGCAGTATGCCATCATCATGATAGTAATGCTGCAGAAATTTGCTGTGACAAAATTGTGTTGGTGATGTACACCAATACACGCGGCGTCGGAAACAAATAAGCTGAACTGGATGTAATATTAACGGCGTCAGATGTTATAACCTTAACTGGGATGGAGTTGCAGTCGGAAGTTCAAGTGTAACGTTGTTGTTTCCAGGAAATTCTCGTTTACAAAGCGAACAGATTGGGCGGACTGTTGGGGAGGAAGCGTAATGTTCTTAGTGACTTGGCACAGGGAACTCCATAGTGTTGAAGCTCTGACGACGTCCAGTGCACAGGAATGAGTTGTAAAGTAAAACAAGCAGAGGGCGTGCAATTGTCGTTTGTTCACAGTGAAGTCCTGGTTTTTCATCATATGAAGATTAAGCGGTACCGAAGACACTTACATGAATATTTATTAGTACTGAAACGGTGTTTATCCCTGAAGAGTTCACCGTACCAGATGTTGGTCAGATTGTTGAGTGTGCTGCAAGTGATTCAGCTGGAGGCAACTTATCGAAATTGTCGAGGTCCAAGACGCTAATACATTACGTGAGTTTAACGATAGGGTGGGGGCTATCTCGAAAACGCTACAGTTCTGGACTCGTTTACCAATAAATGCCTCAACAACATCTGCCAAGTAGTAGTGAAGTCGCCGTTAAGCAAGGATTACCAAGAAATGCTTGAACTAAGATTGAGCGTGAAAGGGATGGAGCCATCAGACAAGTATCACTGGGTGTATGTGGCATGGAGAAGCAGAAGCTACTTAAGACAGCCGATAAGATGGACTGGGTGCTCTGTGGAAACAACTTGGATCTACGCTGGAGAAACCGTAACGATAATTGGGAGGTTTTGATGAATGTAGCTGCTCCGCACCAGAAATTAGTGTGGACGGGCGCTTACCCAGGTGGAAGGATGGGATAAAGAAGGACCAATCTATAAAACTTAATGTCTGGGGAAGTTTAAACAGACTGAGTTGCAGAAGAGGCACCAAAGTCATGTTACAGGCAGGACAAGGATGTTATCAGTGTTCAGTAAACGCTATCTCTGATAGGAGAAGATGTTAGATGAGAATGCCAAATTTTAACCCAAATCTAAGATTTGCAATAGTTATTGCATATACGTACAATCCAAACCAGCTTTGTGATTAGTAGTCGGACAAATGAAAAACAGGCGGAGTGTTGGTGTTCGGAGCCATGTCTATGATATTGAGGGTTTTAGAAGGAAAAATAAAAGATAAAATGATGGTACACTATACAAACAACGGTGTTAGATTATGAACCATGAGGGGTAGTAAGAGAGCGGTCGTGTGCCACCACTATTATGTTCTTCCGACAAATTTACAAGAACGCATGAGAAAGAGGAACATGCTGAAACCTGCTATCTTGATTTCCGGAAGACTTCTGGCTGGGATAAACATCCACTACTACTTCTGAGGCTAAGAACGTGTGGCCTAGCTCCGGGCTGCTCGTATAATTCACGGATTGTCTGGTAAATCGAAATTTCTACACGGAAGCAGAAGGAGTCAGAGTAAGTTAGGGGCAAGCGTGCTATGAGGTCTCTAGGGGATCACTTCAGTGGTCAAAGTTGTTCGTGGTTTTAATGAACGATCTGGCGACAACTCCAAGTTGTCGGAATTACTTGTTCGTGGATAACGTAAAGATGGTAGACAACCCCACGACCAAACCCTACTGCTAGACCCGTATAGTTTACGAGTGGCCCAACATCATCAAATGCAGATACCTGTCACAATTGTAAAATAGAAACAGTCCGACTTCAAACTCTGATGGATCGTTCCGAGCTAAAGAGGGAGACCGTCAAACAAGAACTAGGTTTTCACATCGCACCTGATCTTAAATCTGGCAAGCAATATCCACAGGCCCTACTGAAGGCAGAGAAGAGTTGATGCAGTTGAAAAGAACAGTCACGAGTAGAAGAGCAAGGACATCGGCGGCGGCGTCTAAAATGTGCGTTTGGTCACTCTTGCAGTACGCAGTACAATCGTGGAATCAGCTGGAGTTAGGCCAGAATAGGTAATGAAACGAATCTGCACAGTCGTGCTACAAACGCCACAGTCAGTCCCACTTTCGCCACAATAATGTCCTAGTTGGCCAAACAAAGTGTACGCTGGCAACGCTTCCATCACTCTCCTGTTTATTTGCAAAAATGGTCAGTCCAGTAGTATGCAACCCAAACCTAACATTCTTTATATTGTGGTAGCACGTTTCACCAACTCATTCCGCAGTTGGTCATTTTTAGCGCACCATCCTATTCTGCACAAGTTGCCGAGGTAACTAAACACAAACGTTATACTCGAAAACGACACTGGAGACGTTTGATCGAAATATTCTGGAATGCTCTGAACGATACACAAAGAGGTAGCCAGTGACGATTCGAATTATCTTTTCTGTCAACTGTAACGTTAACAATACTGCCACACAGCATCTGTCCAGATAAACATTGAAGGTGTCAAAATTCATAGCAAACTTACGAGTGCCAAAATAAATATAAATAACGTTTATTTCGAGTAACTACACAACGATGACATTTTTAGTACGACGGTCTTCTACACTTCTAGTGACAAGCGATCCTGTCGTTTCTATAAGGATCCCGTTTTGGAACTAGTCCAACAGAATAATACCCAGTCTGTACTCACTATCGAAAACCAATCGACAATGAAAACAAAGACTCAGCGCGTTGACCCTCGTGTATTAGTATCGACCCTGGAAAATAGAGTGTACAGAGAAAGCACGTCAAGCTAGCGAGGCACGGAGCGAGTTGTGTTTTTAGCCCCGGGACGGATATTACAAAAGGATGGCTTGACTAAAACAAAAGTAGGTAAAAAACCAAAATCATCAAAAGTGTACAGGTGAATGCGACTATCAAAAATATCATTTATTATAGTCGCTACACCCGGCAACAACCGTGTTTTCCCGCTTGTTTGTTCTGTACGCATGATTCTGTGTACGCCTGCTATAGGAGGCCTGATATGAACTCAGTGCCACTTTCTTCAGTCGTGCAACTAATTGCACGCAGTGAACGCTTGTCCTTTTCCTAACGACTCATCTTCTATTCCATTCTTCAAGGTCGTTTAGCCCGAACCTTTTCGAGCGTTGTTTAACGCACTCGAAGGTTCCACGCACTTTTCGCTTGGCGCGCTTTTGAGTGCCGCCGAGTGGGCGGTAGCCCACCTCGCGCTTCTTTTCTTTCTCTTGGTTGCTGCCGTTGGTCCCAGACTAGGCTAGAGCTAACTACTTATCATATTTCCAAACATTGCTGGAAATATACGGTTTGTTTCCAAACCTCACTGCGTTCTTTAGTTCGATGCCTGTTGGGACTACGTTTCGACTGCTCTTCAGGAAAGACGTTTTAAATTGTTAGTGGACGAGGGTCTAGCGCATACCCACTTACTTCTATCTGAACTGCTTCCACCTCCACCCCAATCTTTCCGTCGATAAACCACACCAAATCTGGAACTCAGTCGGCCCGACTGGGGTAAGAACTGGCAGGATCAGATGTGAGTCGGCGTTCTACAAAATCCAAAGTCGAACAGACTCCAGTCAGAGCCGTAGGCGAATTCGTCAATGAGAATACGCGGTGGTGACACTTACTTATATTTTCGATCATCTGCATCTTCTGCTAACAGGAGTTGAAGACTAAATCTGTTATTTTTACGATGGTGTGTTTCATCAATCCATCCCATCAGTAGATGTCTTAACGGCGCGATTTTGATCGACACGAACAACCAAGTTAGTTTAACATGAACACAACTCAGAAAACTTAAGTTTGGAGAGTTCAATTCCACAGTAGTTGGATGGTCTTGATTGCAACCGTATGGAAATTAATGGTAATGCCCCCCAAATGACCCACAGTACCGACTCCAGTGCCCACACAATGGTTATACAATATATTTTTACTTAACCGTCCAACACGACCAATTTACCAACAAATCGGAAAGTGCCACTATAAAAACAGTGTACCATATGAGTGTTTTAGATAATTATGTAGTACCGATGTTCATGGTGTAGCAGCATGCCAATTTCACTTCTTTCTCAGTTGAATCTTTTTCCATTCTAAATGCTACGAGTCCAGTCATTCACTCCTTCCAATACAGCACCTGATATGTGATTTGCACATTGCATTATTCGAGACAGGAACAGTGAAATGTTCACACAAAAGTGAAAAATGGAGAATACATGAAACAATCAACGTGGTGGTAATCAAAAATGAAACGACAGAATTGAACCTAAAGGAATTACGAGCTGACACAATACTAAATTGTACAAACGCAGTTTAGTAAAACTTGCATCAAATAGGAGGTGACTACACCAAAAATAAAACTTTTGTAAAAAAAAAACATTGTGGACCTCAGATTTCACCCGAACCCAGATCGTAATGTTGGTAAATACACAATCCACCTCACTTTATCACAGTTGGTAGTTCTCAACATATGTTGAGAACTACACATATGTGAAGTAGTGAAATAACTGTTTAGGGGCTTCTTCACAAATAGAAATACACTTCGTCGCTCGTGGAAGCCGTTTTCACACGCGACGCCGAAAGCGCGTTTGATTCGCGTTCTTCAATTTTCTTGTTCTGTTGAGTAACTTCCCAGTCCGATTTTTGGAATTAAATGTTGATTTTACATTACACTAAAGGAGCGCTTTGAACTCGGTGATTGCCTCTCTTTTCTCATTCAAAAAGCCTACTCCAATCAATCCACGAACGTAAAACCATGCCTTATACAGTGTAATCTGTGGTCAATAAATCCAGTGGCGATGTTTTTTATATCTCAAAACCCTTAGTAAGTTTTTGAGTCTAAAATACGGATATGATCTTTTAGGATGCATTCTTTTAAAACGCGTTTCTGTAGCCCACAGATCTATCAGCAACCCAAAAAGGGGTGCCTTCAATGCTGTGGCAAGTTGTTTCACATCATCGACCGTGAGGGAGTTGACTTGAATGGGGAAAAATCTGAGTGCATCATAGTTTAATGAGACTGTTAAGCAAGCATTTACCACGATAATTAAGTGACACATATTCTTTACGGAACTCATATGATCCACGCCAGTCAGGCACCACGTTGACACATGACTAGATACAGCGCCTTCTACAACAGTGTCACCTCCATGGTCTTCGTCTTGGGGGAAATTTATAAAACATTATGTACACCGGGCAGATACTGCACAGATATTTCACCCAATTTATTTTAGCTCCACCGTACTACGAACATGTCGCAGCTCCGATCGCGCTTCAGCAGTCCACGGTAACTCCGTAATATCCCCACTTCCGGATACTGGTAATTTGGAATATTGTGGTGGTCATCTTGAACACCTGTGAACACCTTCCTGTGAGTCAAATCCTTTGATTACTGTAACTTGCTGGAACCTCGTAACTATTCTGTTTCATTCGTTCATTTTGTTTTCACCGATAGCCTAGTGAGGTACACTTGCATTTACTTAGGCTATTCAGTAACTCGTCTTGTCCACTATACGTGTATATGGAAAAACGTGTGTCAAGCAAAAGAAGAGTTTCAGGAATGCTTTTACTTGAATGTCGACGTTGGACCACTGACATAGAAGACAATGGCAGTCCCGGTTGCTGATATCTCAATTTGCGTTGTGTCATACAAAACGTTCCGTTACTAGGTTGGCTGAAATGCGCATGTTCAGGTGAGTCCGGTCGTTCACTGTGCCAAGTACTGTGCTAGAAAATAATGCGGGCACTACAGGAAACGGTGGGGCCTGTGAAGTTTTGGGGGAAGACTTCTCCTCTGAAGATGTTAGAAGCGCAGGTTAAGTTACGAGGAATCTGTCTGGCAAAGTGCTCATTCTCTGACCTGTGCAGTGGATATGACTTCCAAATAAATGGCATTTTCAGAAGGCGCGGTAGGACTGTCATCACGTCGAACAGCATCCGCGGAAACATTTTCAGTGCATGAAGTTCGAAGTATATTAGCCGTAAATCGAAAGATATAGTCCAGATGCCTACTTCATGGATGTCTGCCAGATGGAGCATTTAAAGAGTGAGTTAACTAGTTAACTTAACAGCTGTTAAGGAACAGTGTTAACCGTCAGGGCACTACCTTCCAGCAAATTATGGTAGTGGCGGATGCCTGAAACGCTTACAAGTTACTTTCGCTCAAACGTGTTGTAGCAAGCGTACGCAGGCTGTAAATGTTTGGAGATGGGAGCTGAAGGTTGCCAACGATCAGCAACAAACCACTGTAACACAGCCTCGGTAGTTTTGTTGGAAACCTGGATTACAACTGGCAGAGGCTTGAGTAGTTTAGGATAAACGAGAAGAGCTAATGTGACTACCGAATCTTTGACCATTTATCATGCCCTTCTCTAGCTGGTCACTGGGAACTTTATATGGGGGCAGCGGATTATGGAAGCGCCTGTAGTAGTCGGCTGGACGTTCAGAACGGTGAAGTTGCTTAAACTAATTCAGTTCAACGGTATTCATGGATGGATTTGCCTCATCCGTTAGTACGGAGATCCCGTTTTCGGAGATCTAACGACTCAGAAACTGAATGGTTGTTGCAACCAAACCGCTTTGGATAACGTGTAGAACAGTAAGGTTTGATAGATGGTTCTATGGTACCGTTGGGTAAGCAATAAAAGACGAAAACCAGAAAGCCAAACGCGTGAGCTTGTGTTATAAATGCACAGATGGACTGTATAAAGCCGGGATTGTGCAAAATGGATGTGCAACGTTATCTCGCGAGTTTCTTTAAGATAGCACACAGAACGTCAAGTAAAGCAAGCAGATTTCACAATATTCTTCTGATCAGTAAGTGGGCGCTTGTGGTCAAGTTACAAACTGGTCAGATGCAAAGTGGGGGTGACAGAGATATTCAGTAAAAATTGTCCAACTTCAATAAAGGTGAGCCACATGTCGCTGAAATCCCTCCCGAATACTCGCATACTATGGGTGCCAGTGACAGTGTCTAGTTCCTTCACTGTCAGGCAATTCGCAAGTATTTACAATACACCGCATCTAAATCAACTTTAACGGAGGGACACTGTTGAAAATGAAAACGTCCTCCAAGCCTATCACCTTAGTCCCTGGGTTGACCGGTGTCAGTTAGGTTGCGGATGGAGCCTGTCTTCCATGACTTCAACCTAACAACCCTTCGGTTGCCGAGATACCTAGTAGCCTCGCTGAGTTTGATGGCCTGCCCTCCGGTATAGGTAGACGAACAGCATGGGATGAGGATCGATTGATATCGCTTTCTTTTGAGCAATTCATTCAGAATACCCACCGGATGACACAGCTGGAAGTTATCCGCAAGTGGTAAATGCTCACGTTGGTAAACCGTTAGCATGTGAGTTCGTAATATCGTCTGAATGATACCTGACGGAGTAATATAGAAAGCATTAAATATGTCCAGTTTTCTGTAGGGAATAACTTCGTTTCAATGTGAAGAAGATTTTTATCAAGGACGCTAAGAACTCGCGGTAATTTGATGACAAAATACGTTAACGAGGCAGCTGAAGTTTGTAATTTGGTAGATAGAAGGAGTTAACAACGAATGAATAATGAACTTTGATAGTTTAAGTTGTAAATCATTTTCCGCTAACTTGTGCATTCCATAATCCGCGATAATCAGCTGACAGCTGGCGCAGATGTGAGGTTGTATAATCATCACCACGTGGAACTGGGAACAACAGATATTTAGCGACACCGTGGGCAAGTAGGTACGACTGCAACTGGCGATTTCCAGGCATAATGTGAGCCTAAGTCGGTGTGATCTGTTTGCCTTATTCACTGCTCACTGTAATCGGGCATAAGCTGGTTTAGCAATATGGCGGCAAGGAAGTTCAGGTAAATTTATGAAGTTACATGAACCCATAGTACGTGGAACCTCATACGCTCTCCAGAAAGCAAAATGGTTAAACGGAAGAGAAGCAGGCTTTCCCATGAAGCCTTTTGGTTTGACGCACGACATATGAGTGAACGCACTGACGTCTATGCTTGACAGTCAGCTTACTTGCACCCTATAGTTTCAACCAATGACATGTTGCAAATATCCATTGTTCTTACATGCTTACCAAAAACATCCGCAGTATACTGTTTTAACTCAGCAGTTGGGGTGTTGAACTCGAACTAATTAATGGAGTCGCTCCCACGTGAGCACAATTCCTGTTTCCACGCGTATTTCCGCTTTTTTTGTCAAGCAGCCAATCCGGTGAAATCGTAGTGGAAAAAGGGTCGTGTCCACAGCGAAAGCGTTTTTCACGCCGTTTTTTAGCCAATCAGATGCAGAGGTTGTATGGACCAATAGCAACTCAGTTAAACGCACGTTTAAATCAGCTGTTCTAACCAGTATTTCGCCGGGTTATTAACCTACCGCACACCCTTATCCGATTTACATCCCCCACTCTCCCTATAGTCTATAAACCCAACCAGCCGTTAGCGCAGGGCCTTCTTCAAGATGCCATTGAAGGGAAAACAACGAGTACAATGCAGACAAATAACATATATTAGTGGGAAATAGTTATACAACATGTAAAAAGGGAAGGGTTAATCAGCATCCTGGTCGAAAGCATCCTGTTCATCCAGATCTACAATCCGTATGTTCTCCTGTATAAGTAAGAATATCAGCATGCTACTGCACACAAACCTGACTAGCGTCCGCACTTTGTGTTGCGCGAGTATTTGGTGCCTGTCGTTTGTCCCTTGCGCAATGTAGCCACCCTTTACAATATTCATTCAGCATGCTGTCAGGGGTGGTTGCGTATTCCGTTCTTTCATGTACTTGCCCTAGGTACGTTCCGTATTAAGGCTCTATGGCAGGTCTTACCTAGTAAAAAGGCTTTCAGTTGTGTTCGTTTGAATGCAAACGTGTGATGCGCACCGGAATACGTGATTTGCGCGGCCACCGCTCTGGTCATCAGTCGTTCCAGCATATTCCTAAGCAGGGCTCCAGCACTGGGGGCACTGATACCCCGAAAATAATCAGCCTGTAAGCAGAACATTAGCCGGTCACTGAGCTTCACACTCACCATTGTGGAATGGAACTTGGAATCCAACATTTTTCTATCCGTTTCCTGTAGTTGTGTTACCGAAGTAACAGGTAATGGCAAAGAAGGCATCTGTTTGTTCACCAGTCTTGTGATTTCGGCTGTCAGTCTTTCAATGGTTACACGTAGTGCATTTAACTGTACATTGACGCTATGAGGATAGCTCTAAGGGAGTGCGTTAGGTGCAACATACATTTTCTCACCATTTATTGCAGTGTGAAAGGATGAACTCAAATGTTGAAAGTCAGTCTTAGTAACCGCTTTGAAGTAACTTCCTGCGAGTATTAGAAACCGAGGTATTGTTTTCTTACTGTTATCGTTTTGGACAATGGTATGTGCACCGTGTGTTGCGTCGCTGTTGGGTATTCGGTGTTTGGTGCTGCACGACGGGACAGAATAAGTGACAGCAGTAGGTCCAACATTTCTTTTCTTTGGCATTATAGTCTCCATCGCTGTCATCGTCTGCAAAACGTGGTGGTTTACTGTTTAACATGCTACATAACTGGAATGACCAACGTACATTCGTCGTTTCTGGGGTAAACCCATGTTTATTGTGTCATCGCTGGAGGGTAGATTACCGCAAGTGTAACGGATTTCCATTTCCCTGGCATGTTCGAAGTCAACTCGCAATAAGAAATGTTGGAGACCGTTGATGTAAGGTAACTACTTACTTGTGGAACCAGTATGCTGACTGTAACTGGACGGCGTATCGGGATCGTTCTGAGGCTTGTTGCAAATGATTCCGTGGAATATCCTGTAGTAGTGAACTCTCCAGAGTAGTGCAGCGGAATGGTCTGCTGTTGTGGGCGCATTAGGCAGATGCTACTGATGACGCACAACATCTTCGTTGTCGTCCGCGTCAATTTTACCACACAGTAACACTTTTTCCCGTCCATATCTGAAAATGAATAGCATTTCGTTAGTTGTGGGTAGCAATGTTCATGCTAGCAGAAGAAGAATACACGAACTCGTGTCATGTTTATTAAGTCATGTTTATTAATGTTTTGTTGAACGTATGTAAAAGTGGAATGACAAGTGAACTGGAAGACGAGGAAAAAAGAACACATTTGCATAAAACATCAGAAAAATATACGCGATGCAACTGATCGTTAAGTTCGTTTACCTCAAATATGTAAACTGCGATGCCCGAGATGGCCGTACGAGAGTGTCAGGTTAATTAGTTTGAAACGTTTGGCAATACAGATAAAGGTATGATTGGGTCAGCATCGTCAATATCAACAATAAGTGGGGCTGGTTGTAAGCAATAATTACATTATTGGGACCGGCACTGGAAATGCACGAAGTGTTAACACGCAGTCTCCGTTTTATGCATTCCTTCTTTTGGGCTTCAACACACAACAACTGCTCGGTCACTACAACCTTCGCCATTGTGTGCTCTTCTTTCCGTCTGCGGTACAACTGGGCAGCGGGATTGCACGGGGAATGCAGCATACGTTTAACGTGGTAAATATACGACTCGAAGGGAAGGCGGAAAACCTGTCGAGTTCGCCGTGGAGTTCAAATAATGCTGCTGATAACCAACTTCTTCTTGAACTGCAGGTTACCGACGGTAACTCCCAGTGATGTCAGAGTACACAGTTCAGCGACCATATCAGACAAATATTCGTTCACATTCGAAGGTTTGCTTCGACCAGCAAAAACGCCGACCATGAAAGGGGAGGTTGTAACCGGCTTCGTTAGTCTACAAAGTATGGGCCATAACTGCAACTTCGACGACTTGAAAGGTCTAACGCCATCAATGTGCAACTGGATGGCTATTTCATTGGCATTTAACAGTGACGCATCGTACGGCAAGCGTGATAGGGCAGATTGCAAGCCAAAATGAGCATAAGTCCCACCAGCTATCAATTTCGAGGGGCAGTCACGTGGCGTACTCAACAACGAACGAACGTCAGTTGGCATAGACCTCGCCAAAGGATTGATTATTCGTAAAAGCGCTGTAACTGCTCTCCTGGGAATCTCATACTCTGATACCCATTCTTTCAAACCTTCTATCACGTTCGACACTGTCCCACAATCCCCTGAGTCGCATGTGATTGAGGAACTGCTACCACCTGTTTCGTTGTAAGCAACGTCATCTAAACGAGAAATAACAGTTGGAAAAACGCTTACTCTTCATCGGTACTGCTGTAAGGACACCACCTTCAAACCGATCACCGGAATTCCCCGCCAGTATGCATCGCCTTTTCCAGCGGTTGACAGTCCTCTTCGATGGCAATTGTATTGAATTCTTATGTTCTTCGACTTGCAAACATTCTTAGGTAGCTGTAATGAACAACAGTACAGTACAAGTAAACTACGATCACACAAATAAACATCTTTAAATTTTATAAGCTACCGCGTACTCAATTATTTGAATGTATGAAAAATGCTTGCATACTTAGAATAGAAAAAATGGTTTACAGAGGTATCATGTTCATGCACGAAAGAATACACCCTAAAAAGGATCAACGCGCAACCAGCAACTCACCTCGATAATGAAAGCCACAGGGATTGTCAACAACCGGATCTAGGGCAGTTGGAAAGTGCATTGTAACAAAGAACGCATTTTCCTCGGTGATATCGTAGTGGACAATAAATGTGACTGCCCTCTCATCTCAACTGATGATCCCCTGTTGCCATATTGTGACTGACCCTGTCCAGTTTGGTTGATGGGAGTCGTTGGTCGTTGCCAGCTCATGTTGAAGCGGAAGTTCCGTCCTCTGGGTGCGATGAACCCGTGGTCTGTGTGCCTGTGCCCATTTCTAATTCTCGTTTGGATAGAATAAGAAATGCTGAGGATGTTTGTCAAGATATAGCTGTCACTTTAGGGTGTATGAGTGCAGCCAATAATCGTAGACATGTCGATGCTTTGCGAGGGATAAATGAGTTACTGTCGAGCCACCCTGACCTTTGTTGCACTGTTCAATCCCAGGTAGGGAGGTTGTTCAGATAAGCAGGTCGAACGTCTTTCGACAACTTATGGCCGGAGAAAACGATAAACAGCGGTATGAGTAGTTCTTTTTCGACCTTGAAGGGGTTACAAAGAACCGGATGCCACTGGTCACGAAAAGCTTGATAATGATCTCTAACATCTCAGAACTGCAGCATCTTCCCCAGAACACATGAGCAAGCAAGATTGCATGTATGTCTGACGAGTTAGGCCACATGTCCGTAGCTTCAGCGGAAGCACCAAAGTTTTATCTCAGCAAGCGCAGGAAGTCCAACATTGAATGTCGTGCGATTGACCAGGAAACCCCGGAGATTGAGATACTCGGAGATCCCATGGAAACAGCTCGTATTAGACGAGTTGCGAAGGGTACGCTCAAACAGTTCAAAACTAATGTTCGGGAAAGTTTTGAGCGGCGGCGTGCCTTAAAACCTGTAGACTGCAACGTTTGTCAGATATGCTTCCAGAGGGAGGACCCCGTGGATCTGGATGAAGACAACGTGCACTGGGTACAGTGCAGTCAATGCTCCGGTTGGTACCACCACTCGTGTGCCAACTACAGAGTCTCAACCGGTGTACACTTGCGTGGACTGCGACAACGTGGACCATGCAACGTAACCAACTGAAAGGAGGAGGAAGAAGAAACGATACTTCCCAGTGCCCAGTGAAAGAACCCACGGCCCTATTCAGGGCCACCCACAAAATGGTTTCACGAGCTACGCTCACTTTTTCACCCTCAGTTAGACAAGTGAGGTACGTTGAGTCTTTCTTCAGCGTTTCCTCTGTGGGCATACCAGACAGCTGAACGCGTGCGATTGTTTGCCATCAGACAAGATATAAAATGTAATAGTATAGGTTGAAACTATATGAATGCCTTAGTGTGTACGTGCACTACCTTAACGCTTTCGCGGATATACGCAACGATACCAGACGCGAAATAAGATTACCACTAACTGCGGGGACCGAAAGTATATTATACGATAATTACAACAGGTCTCAATCAGCGCTAAACGACACCGATACGCGGAAATAGCTAGGGAGGTTAAGGATCCGACCGTCGAGCACGCGAGCAAACCAGGAAAAATGTATAAGGCTCCATTGGTACGCACTGGCCGAGAAGCTTTGAAAGAAACAAATGCGACCGCATGCAACAAGCAGGCTTCAGACAAAGATCATTATGATCGTGTGAACAATGTGAACTATGATTTTGGGAAGAATATTACACACCGCACAGCAGGTAAAGCAGGTTTATCTTCAGGTCACTACAATGTGTTTATTGATATATATATATATATATATATATATATATATATA
>LOND01000006.1:341321-356286 GCA_014220965.1 Paragonimus kellicotti
TGACGTCACCAACGTGTTGTCGGTAAGAGTGACCACATGGCGATTTATTTCTCGCTCCAGTGTTCTCTGTTGGTAAAACAGGCACACAAGGTGCAACTCTTTCACCGAATCGACCACAAAAACTGACATTGGAAGCTGATAGAATGACCTGGAACCCAACAGTTTCCACAGAGGACGTCCATAGTTTGTGGGCAAACTACGTCGGCAACCTCCGGACTCTTACAGATAAGAACGTCCCTCAGAAACAAGTCGGAGGAAGAGGTCGGAAGCCATGGGTTCGCCCCAGGGTCAAGAGAGCTTTCCAACGCAAGTATGAGGCTTGGAAGGCGTATATTCATCAAAGAGGGTTTAAAAGCTTCATGAAGTACAAAAAAGCTCGAAACGAAGCAATTAAGGTAGCAAGGAATGCTCGTCTGGTCTATGAGCTCAACCTAGCACGTGATATCAAACAGAACCCCAAGAGGTTTTACGGTTATGCTCAGTCCAGGTCCTCTCTAAGAAAGGAAATTGGGACCACACTTTCCTATAAAGGAGAGATTATATCGACTGATAAAGGCATAGCGGACGCGTTCATGGCACAGTTTCAAAGTGTTTATCGCTCAGACAATGGAGTACCTGAGCCTCACTCCAACACCGTGGGTGTGGCCATGGTGGATCAGGACATTACGCCCCACGAAGTTGAGCGAGCGATATCCCAGCTAAACAGCACAAAGTCCGCAGGACCGGACCATATTCACCCGGCTATCCTAAAACCTTTGGCCAAATTGCTGGCGTCGCCTTTTGCCCAGCTGTTCAATCTCACATTAGAAACAGGGGTAGTTGTGAGGGACTGGAAACAAGCCACCATAATTCCCATCTTCAAAGATGGTAACCGATCAGAGGTTGGAAATTACAGACCAGTAAGCCTGACTAGTGTCGTCAGCAAAATCTTTGAGCGCATATTACGAGAGAGGATCTGCCGATTTCTCTGCGAGCAGAAATTTTTCAAAGCTCCTCAACATGGCTTTTTAAAAGGCAGATCTTGTCTTACCAATCTGCTGACGTTTTTAGACACTGTCACGGAGAAGTTGGATAGAGGGGAAGTGGTCGAGGTGTGCTACCTAGATTTCCAGAAAGCCTTCGATTCTGTCAACCACAGGCTTTTGGGCTGGAAGCTACGAGAAGCTGGAATATCCCCTAGAATCTGTAGGTGGATCCAGACGTTTCTAGTTGGAAGGTCGTGTAGAGTGAGAGTAAGAGGAGTACTGTCGGACGATGGTTCTCCGTTAAGTGGAGTACTTCAGGGATCAATCCTTGCCCTCTGCTCTTCCTGGTATACATAAATGACCTGACCGACAACCTGGTCAACCCATGTTACCTGTATGCTGATGACAAAGCTGGTGGGAAATGCGTCGGACTCGGATGCCCTCCAAGAGGACATTCTGAAGATCTGCGAATGGACATTAAGGTGGGACTTACCACTGAATGTTCTCAAAGTCATATCCTCGCTAATGCTTCCCACTCGACCCCCAGGTATATAAGGGATGCACATGGACGGACAATCGAGCTAGCAACTAAACAGCAAACGAGAGACTTAGGTATCCAAATCACTAGCACATTTGCTCCATCTGCACAGTGTGCCGCAGCCGCGACAAAAGCACGACGGGCGTTATACCGACTGAAATCCGCGATCGCCAACCCATGTCCAGCAGTGTTCATCCCACTGTACTCGGCCATAGTTCGCCCCCACTTGGAATATTGTGCCCAAGCTTGGTCACCGTATCTCATAAAGGACATAGCTGTCCTCGAGAAGGTACAAAAGCTAGCCACACGTATGGTATGGGGTATGAAGGGTCTAAGCTACCAAGACCGACTAAGCTCGTTGAACTTATTCTCGCTCGAACGCCGGCGGGTAAGAGAGACCTTATTGAAGTGTACAAGCTTACCCACTACACCGGCACAAGCCCCCTGGCGTGTTTGTTCGTGATACGTCAGGACAGAGATTTAAGAGGTCATAGGTTCACGATCAAGAAAACAAGATCACGGTTGGCTGTTCGATTTAACTTTTTCACTAACCGGGTAATCAACTCGTGGAACAAATTGCCTGCAAAGATTGTTGAGGCCTCCAGCGTAGATGTATTCAAAAGGGAGCTAGACAAATGTTGGGGCAACCTTTTTCCTACTCTGTATTAATCGGATAATTATCTGCTTGCTTCAGGGCAACCAAGATTTGTCATCTCTTTTCTTCTGTCCCTACCCTTAGACCACTACCGAACGCAGTGCATCGACAGAAAACGCAGTCTGGTCAATCTCCGGATCACACCAGTCAAGCATCAGGACGTCAACAGGCGCAGGCCTTCATCAAGTCCTGGATTTGAAATTGAAATTGAACTTTCGAGTTACCCGCGCAACAGAAGTTGCCCGACGGTCGAAAATTATCGAAAAACATAGGCCTATACAGAAACAGCTCGAGGAGCGGTATCCTCGTAAGTACTACACTTTCTGCTCTGCACGTAATCAATTAACTAGTGAGCCAATTCTCATTGGCTGACTAAAACTCTGAGTCACCTTCGCCGTTGTGTAGGCGCCAATTACGGTTCGGGCAGTAGGTCAGGTGTTGGCTTGTCTTGACCGACTGGGCTGATGCTAGGTAGGTCGCGTGTCCTCTTTCAAGTTCCCAATTGAACTGTTTTCACCTACTGGTGACGTTTTTTTGTAAGTGTTCAAAAGTTCTGAATGAGTTGGCGAGTGGTCAATGTTTGTTGACAATAGCCGCAGGATCGCAAGGTGTAGGCTTAAATTACATGGTCCATAATAGGGTTTTTCTGAGCGTCCAGGGCGTTTACCCAAGGATCGTGCGTATTGCTCGGGACGATTAAAAGTGAATTACTACTTCACTCATTGCTGTCTGCAAAATTCCGTAAGGTGCTCTTTGGGAACACCATATGTAGGCAGGATCAGTGAGAAAGCACTTCGCAGTTTCTTAAAAAACACAAACTCACAAGAATGAATCCTATTTGAGTGTATCAGGGTATAGTCCATAGTTTTGGCAATATAAAGGAAACATCAGATTAATGTAGGTAACACACACTCAGTTAGTACCCGTTACAGTGTATCTGGCCTCATGTGCCTTATATATTTTACTACGCCCATATGCCCCAACCATGTAACTATAGCCAACATCGGGTCGCAGTGTGCGGGACTAATAAGCTGCACAGAACGCATGTGGTCGCTCATAAGTTTACGTAAGTAAAATAAGCGTTTCAACCAAAACGGTCTAATAAGTCACTTGTATTGCTCAAATCACGCACTCTATCCCATTATTTCCAGTTACATTTGAGCTCTGTGGTGGTGTAGTTCTGTCGGAATCGCGAAGTGCTTTTTCATTATCACGCATTCATTCCGCTTTATTAGAATGGCTCAGAGTTTTATGTAAAGGATACAGAGTGGAGTAGTGTTTCATTTTCGACGGCCATGAATAGTACACATTATCCTTCAACGAGCAGTGGACGTCAAGAGAACCTCAGCATTAAAGTTGCTGGAGCCACTGGTTTCTTGCGGAATCAAAAATATGATATTTATGTTATATCCCCTCCTCATGGTATTCCGGTGTATATCAGTGACATTGGGATGTGTGGTTTCACAGCAAATTCGACCACACTTTGACATTCAGATTGTGGTTCGTCTGTTCGGATCCTGTAAATTGCTAAACTAACGAGAGTGTGTAAGATATGTTGAGTGTGAAAGGGGCTAGCAGCAGTTCAACACCTAAAGAGGTTGCACCATTTTGTTGTGCAACAGTGGACTAATAGAAGGGAAGACTGTATGCAGAAGAAAGGGCGAACTGAGAGAAAAGAGAGGGGAAAAGGAATGACAACAATAAAGGTACACGTGACCATGTGTCGACTGCCAATGACCACCTTAAGATAATCCAGTCGTCTAGCTACCTCTTCGACGCATCAGCTGATGGTGCTAGGACACTCGTCGCCGGTAGTGTATTCCGTGTCAAACAAATTCGGACGGCCACTGTGCCGTCTACATAAGAGACTGCTACATGGTATAGAACCTTGTACTTATGGCCCCTGAGATTCACTGTATCGGTGACTGTAAAAAGCTTTTCGTTGGGGTGATTCGGGAGCATAGGATTTTGTGTTGATGTAAGATCGCCTTTCAAACGCCTGTAGGATAGAGAATACAGTTCTACTTTTGACAGACGATCCTCATACTACAAGAAAAACAAACTTAACTCTGTTAATGGCCCTCCTCTGGATAATCCCTAGAGCAATTGCGCCTTTCTTCTAGTACGGCGCACATGCCTGAATGTTGATTTCCGTTAGTGGCCCTACCAGTCTGCCATGGATGCATGACAGTTTTGATTGGAAAACTCCAGTGAGCTTTACTAAACATTGCTAGCCTACTGCTGGCTCTCTTTACAGCAGCATGATATTAGTGTTGTGAGAGGGGTTTGATATAACAACGGCACCCAGGTCGCGCTCTTGGTGGACAGTGGCCGTATGTTCTAATACTTTGAGGATAAACGTGGATAGTCTTCGACTTGGACGTGTTAAAGGACTTGATTTTCCACGGACTAAAGATTCAGGGCGTCTAGGTATCTTTGATAGTTTTCTGCGTCTTCAAGGCCGCGTAAAACGCGACAACGCCTCATATCACCAGCATACATCACAACAAGAAGGTTACCTCTGAGAAGTCGTTGACATAGGCTAAGAATAATAAGGGACCCTGTATAGATCCGTGTGGTACGCCACATGTGGCATTGATTGACCTAGATAGTTCGCCACTGTCTCTAACTGTGTGTGCGAACAGGATAAGGTGTACTTTGAGCCGTAAGAAGCCTCTGCACAATCCCAGGTCATTCCATTTGTCAAGCAGGATACTAGGATTGACTTCGTCGAACGCCTTCGTGAACCCCAAGAACACAGTATCAACTTAGATATGTTCTTAGAAAGCTTTTATCCACGAGTTAACGGCAACCGGTAGGTTGGCCGTGCATGAGTGACAACTTCTGAAGCCGTGGCACTACGGTGCCGACAGTAGGTGAATATTGACGTGGTCCCTTAGGGGGTCGTCTACTCTGCTGTCCATTACTATTGACATGTTTCGTAGCAGATCACTCGGTTTGACTTTACTAGCGTTCGTTCTATCTCCGCCTCTGTAGATGGGAGAGATGACGCCGTGTTTCCAAGTGGTTGGAATACAATCCAGTAAAATATGAGCGTTGGAACAAACGAGCAAGCGGTTCCGCCAGCTCATCTGCGCAATCTCCCAGCATGAGTGGATGTATCCCATCAAGCCCCGGTGACTTACTAGCGCGTAGCAAGAGTAACTTGGCGTGTACGTTGGTCCGGGACAAAGTTGGGAGATAAATCCGAAGGACGATTAGGATTGAAGGCTGTGGTACATGGTTCTGTCCCGGCTGAGTTGCTGAGGACAGATGCATACTGAGCACGTAATATCTCTGCACCTCATAGTTAGAAGTAGAGAGTCCTGAGGGTCCCATGAGAGATGGATGTAGCAGCTTTCGACCTGGTCAATGAGGCCATTTGCCCGAGGAATCTTTTAAGACAGTTAACACTGGATTTTGCAAGTGATACTGAGCAAACCCTGCGGTCGGCGCGTACGGCTTTTATGCACTGATTACAACGTTTGTATACCAGGTGTGAGACACCGTCTCCCTTTGGAAGAAATGCACGCCATACGGTCGGCTTCTCTTTCGTTATATGCATGATTGGGGTTTGAGCCAAGACGGCATTCAGGCGAGATGTGGTGAGCCTGAACTAGTTATCGCAGTGTTCAGATGTGACATAGTATGGTCTTGATGTTCATCTACCATGCTACACTCGCCAGGTGGTAGCCAGTTGGCTTAAGATAGGTGTTCCCGCATCTGCTGAAAGTTGGACCCTCTGAAATTGCGTCGAGCCGACACTAGAGAGCAGGTGATAATGGTCACGTATAAGACGAAAATTGATTGTGGCGCGGTCGCGTGCATCTAATGGCGCATCAACTTCAATAATATCTGTCGAATGGGGTTCAGTATTTAAAACCATGTCTAGTCGGGATGATCTGTGACCTGCCACACTGGTGAGTGGGTTGACTTGCTTGGCGAGTCCAACTTCCAGTAGAGTTTGTAGAACCGGAGGTTGACCTACTGGAGAGACCTGTATACGGAAGATTAAAGTCACCTAGAACGATGGCGCCACATCTAAGGGCTGCGGTGGTCCGTTTAATGGCACTGTGCATTCCGTCATCTCATTCTTGGGTTATTGACAGGGCACGATAAGTGATGCGGACAATGATGTGTGGTGACCGAGATGTCCTAACCTTTGTTCACCGGGACTGGTCAATTAAAAACAGAGCCGGACCTCTGTTTAGGGCCGCGCGTAATTCACTTCTGATGTAGACTGCTACGCATCTTTCTGTGTTGACCAAGTGATCACTACGAAAGAGGAAGTAACCAGGAAGTTTTATCTTCTGGTCAGATTTGTCGAGCGATAACCTTATCTTCACTACACCTGTGATCTTAGGCTTCCTTGAGTCGTCAAGCCTCCGCAATTTCCGCACTTTTTTCTTTAGAAAGAGAGCTACTAAACATACCACCGGCTAGGTGTATACCTGTCTACCCTTATCCGGGATAATGTTTGCCTTCAGATGAGTAACGGGTACTACCTCGGCTACGCCAATTCCGAGGTCGGCTTTACCAGGTTATTGTCTATGTGGGAGGCGGTGGGCTACTGATGATCTCCAGTATCCTGGTTATCTTGTCCACACTTGCCGTCCTCGGAGATATACCAGTAACAGACGTTCCACGTTCAGGTCTTGGTCTGTCTACGTGAAGACAGAGCTTAGATGAGAGATTGTTTTTCAACGTGTACCACCTCTGAAGCACAGTGGTTAACATATCTCTTGTGGGGAGGGTGGTTCTCAATAGTCTGGGTCTGAATTGGAGCGAGAGGCGTTGAATAGACCATTATCCGCATTCACCTACGTTCAAGTTTAGTTTGGCTGTAGTAAACTCCCACTGGTTGATGTCGTGCTTGTGAGCGGGCAACGCATCCGCATCCTTCAACCTATTTAGGTCATTTACAACCATCCTACCCAGAACTCTTGAGATTCCGACGTGTCGTTCGTCGAGTCTCCCTGACCACCCAAGGGAAGTCAGGTTCCGCTCTCAGGCAAAATTTGTTGAGTCTGGGCAGAGAAGTGTCCGTTAACAGAATCTTTTCGATATCTTCTATCTGGCCAAGCGTAACACAGATTGACGGAGGGGATCTGTTGGTGAGATTTGCGAAGCCTACATAGTGCGGGTTTATTTTCCACGCCTAGCTTAGTTAGATCGCAGAGATCGCCATTGCAATCGATCATCCACTTCTTATTTGTAGAGCAACGCGCCTTCTTTTTTCTGAAATGTTGAGATTAAATGTTGAGATTGTGTATAGCGAACTCAGGACAGTGATCGCGTCTGGGCGTGTTTGTGCCTCAGGTTCTGAATCGGGAAACAATTGTGTGATAACGACATTCGACTAACGGCTTAGACCTTTCTTCGTTCGTGATGGTGGACGACTGGGACGCTCCAGCCCGCCGAGACACAATCACATCACGTTTCCATGCTTCCGTTTAGTATGTTCTGTTAAGGATAGTTTATTAGAAAATACAGAAGATGAAGCGTAACGGTTGTGTGTAGCTATGGTAAGGTCGGCTGGCGCTGGCGTTTCGAAGACGCATGTTGTAGGAGGTGATGAACTGACTAAATCGTTTGTTCTCTGTCCCAGGTAACGTCATCTTTAGGAATGTTTAATTGGCAAATCATACAATACTATATGAGGGTTGGTGTGGGTAAGTCTCGGGGCTTTACATACAGGCCTGTAGGACATTCGGCGTTGCACTTGCAATGAGTCCAATAGTTACAAAAGTCACAGACCGTGGTTTTGCTTCTAGACCCAACTACCTTCGAACGTGGTCCTCAAATGTCGGCAATCGAATTAATTGCAGGGCACGTGTAAGCTAACTAAGCTGCAAAGCTTACAAGACTTATAAGAATAACAAAATAAATAACACTTTTCAAACGTACTGTCCGGTGTTTCTTTGTTGTACCACGAGGTATAGTTGGGTTGCTGCAATGAATGGTTGTTAGTGGCAGTAGTGTCACGCAATAAGTTTCGTATAGTCAAAGTAATCGGGGGGATCGAATCTTTCTACGATAGTAGTAGCCCTCTACGCAAACAATTTCTCGTAATAGGATCGTTTCTTTCTCCAACCTAAAAATACACATCGACCGCATTGACCCTGACCGCTATCTCTATTTCTCAAGCACACTCCTAAAGTGGCGTGCGTGACAAAACCGAATGAGAGTGGTCGCATCGTACACTCGTGGCAATCACCGTTGGTGCTTTTTTCAGCTATCAATACACGGGTTCGAGACAGGAAGCTCAAGGTAACGGGATCCAGTCAGTTCGTCTTATTCGGTGTCAGTTGGACGTCTGTTGAAGTAGTAATCCGAAACAGGGCATAGCACCGCCTTTTTGGATTACAACAAATACCAACAACATAATCAGATTGCGATTCGAATCGCTTTAAGTGAATTAAAATCTAGCAATGCTGTAAAGTGACCTCTAGAAACGCAGCTACTGGACTCAGAAGAAAGGTTGCTCTAGTGGCTGACGACTTTATAAGAAAAACACTGCTGCCTGAGGAGGGTCTTGGGACGGAGCTTGTAAAGCTTCCTGGCATGTCGTTCTCATTTGTTACGATGAAGAACTTTTTACGAGACCCATATTAAAGATGAAGTGTGTGAGGATTAAATCACCGCGGAGTCGTCGATATTCAAGTGGATATAGATCAAGAATTTCAAGTCGAGACTCGTACGCGACATTTCTCAAGCCCGTGACTAGTTTGGTAGCCGCGCGCTGGACACGCTCAACAGCTAATATGTCTTTCTTCAGGCCGGTATACACGACCTGATTGGCATACTCGAGGAGCGGTCTTATATAAACTCCGTAAAGTGTTTGAAACGCTTTCTTGTCTAGATGTAGAAAAGTGCGGTTAATCGTTCTGAAAGTAGCAAATCCTTTTTTGCCGCCATCTCGTGATGATACGCGAAGGATAAGTTAGATGACCTAGACTGACTAGATCCTTTGTAAGTTATCCGCACCAAATTTAGTACAAATGAAGTCAAACATCTTATCTAACTCAGTCTCACCCCCACTTACTGGACAAAGGATTCGACCAACCAATTCAGATGCAACGCAGATTGACCTAACCACGGCAAATCTCACGTGACCTCTGTTCCTTTGTTAATGTGATTTCGATTACAACACTCCTGAGGAAGGCCACCCGAGGTGGTTGAAACGTAGTGTTACAACTTGCTCGTAACGTCCTTATGCCCAATCAACTTGCCTAGATCTTTCCTCAAATCTGTCTACTGTGCTGAACGCATTACGTATCACAAAGGCGTTGCCGGAGTCCCGTCAGATGACCTGTGTGCGCACTTATTGTCGTTTGAAAAGACTCCCATCGTCCCACCAGTGCTTAATAGCACCAGACTTGATCTGTTGTGCACTGGGGTCATTCGCGTTCCAGATTTTCTGGTCATGGACGTAGAGAAGAACGTTGCTGAAAATATTGTTCGGAAGGTTGTTGATGTAAATTAATAATAGGTATCCTAGCGCTGACCCTTGAGGAACTCAACCACAAACCAAGAAGAGAGACGAAGGGTCTGATCCTATTTTAACTCTAAAAGTTCTACCGTCAAGATGAGAAGCAAACCAACACCCTTTGGTACCATAAGCTTCCAGTTTGTGTGTTGAGGAGGTCCTGTGAAATACGGTCAAAAGCCTTGGCGAAATCGAAGAAGATGGCATCTGAGATTAGGCCATTATCTTTTGTCTCTGCCGAACTATTTATGAAGATGAGTATATGTGGTGTGTGTTGTACGGATAGCACTGCATACTGTTTTGTACAGATATTTTGCATCCGTAACGACCGTAATTGCTCGTTGCCTCTGAATGCCTACTGAATTCCAGCGCTGCTAGTTCTGATTCATTGTCGATAGAAACAAAATATAAAATAGACAATGAGTAGCAATGTGCATCCGGGACAGTTGTCCGTAATCTGTCATTTCACTTGTATAGTGATCATATGACGACCTCAATGAATTCACGCATTTCTCTGGATTTCTCTTGCGAAGAAGACAGTTTCAGTGAACGTTAGGAACAGCCGAATCGAAGACAGTCTTCAAATATAAAAAGATTACAACGTCCACTGCTCATGAGAGCGTCGATGGTTGAAGACTCGTCCCAGAGTAAACGTATTCACTGTACCCTCGAACGGACCAGAATCCTGCCTGTTCCTCACGCATCTGACTTCCCCTGAGCGCAATGCGTCGACGTAAAGTAAGGTCAGTGAGTAAACTGGGCGCAACAGACACTAGACTGACGACTCTGTGTAGCGTCTGTTCGAGCTTGTAACGGTCATGTATGGACGGTCGAAATTCTGTGCTGGCGTGGCTTTTTCTGGTGGTTCATCTATTCGGCGAACCTGGTGCAAAAGCCCTGTGGGCTTCGGCAATGGTTACACAAGTATTACAGTGAGGAATTTTCTTTTAGTTCAAACACTGTTTGAGGTCGTTGTTGGGTTTTTTCATTGGTATCGAAAACGACATACTCAGAATGAAAATAGGCTGCGTGATGACGAACTTGCTGATATGTACGGTAATTATTTTCCATTAACCATATCTGTTATCATTTAGTAGTCAGAAGCACACGAGTCTGCATACATTTAAACTGAGATGCTTTTTCATGCTACCCCAGTGGTTCGGGATAGACTTGATTGTTTGCTTCCAGCCAGTCATTGGAGTGTCATTAATTACGTTTTGCATCGCCATAATCTTCCTTATGGTTTTGAAATCCTGTTGTCCATCATGCTACATACCACATAGGCTAGTTCTCAGCTTAATTTAATTTTCCGTGGGTCACTGCCGAAAAAGCTTCCCCAGTAGTGTGATGTTCTCTTATGGTCTTGCTGATGAAACATCAGTCGGAATTTAGGGGAATCAAGGTGCCTTCAACATTTATCATGGATCAACTTGACAGGAAACCTGTCAGCTAGGCGGTGATATTCGCAGCTCCTGTACTGCAATACAAGCGTGATGTGCACATATCTGTCTTGTTTACCATTTGTTATTCAGGCCGTTTCCATTGGATCATCAATTGAACACGCTCATTATCGGTGTCGCATAGTAGGATTCTTCAGGACTGTCAGCTTCTTAATCCGAAACCAGTTGGCGATATATATAATCTGACTGTTATTCCGTATGGTGTGCACAGGGTGCTATTCAAAGGTTGCTGCAATCTCCTTGTTGTTCTGGGTATGCCTTGCACTTGCCGTCACCGTCGGGGGTGAGACTTTTGAACTAGTCAAGTCCCAATGTTTTGTGTTGGTGAGAATAGATTGTATGATCTCCCCACTAACCGATAGCCGTATTAAATGTAGCGTTTTATCGTTATTGATTGGCCGGGCTTACAGCAATTTCATTCATATAATGCTAGTGTGTAGCGAAATAATCTAGCCAACTCGTGCTGAGGATAATCGCGGTTTGTCGTTCTTAGGAAGTCACCTGGATTTAGTAAGGATGGAATTTAAAGAGGAGAGTTTATAAACTTGTCTCTATAACCAGCAAACACAGCTGGTGACTGTGTTTTATCCGAAAGATGTGACAACTCGCTCACTGGTTACTGACTCTCAGTAGATTGCGAATTCTGGATTCCGCTCTCCTGTCTTGCGGTTCAAAAGTTTGGACTGTGGCCCTGAGTTGACCTTCTCTCTTGCGACTTTTGATCTGTTACTAGGAGTTGCCATATCCGTCGTGTCAGCCAATTTTGTACTGTTAGAGCGTATGTCGAGTGCTCTGCGCAACTTATATCACCAGCATATTTTCAAAACAAAAATATAAGAGACTTATTGATCTAGCTGCGTTAGTTCTAGTTGTTTAGACGTGATTGTAACCCAGCAAATTAAACGCAACAACAGGTCTTTCGAAAACTAACGAGAAGTCCTTAAATCATAAATACTAAGCTTTGTTTGTTTTACCAGTTAGGTAAGATATCTATAGCGCCAAGCAGATGGGATTTTAGACAGTATTATCCGTACTGTCTAGGGGATCCTCCTGGCAAAACGAATACTACGATATTTCTCCGCGCTGGGAATAGTTCGAGAAGAATATGTGTTGCTGCACTACGAACTATCCTCGGGAGCAAACACGAATGTTGTTGCATGACCACATTTGCCAAGAATGGTGGGCAAATGGAATAGTGTGATCTATTCATGGTGCACTACTGCGACATTGTCGTTGATAGTAACTGTGAAGGAATGAATAAACGACTCCCATCTCACACTGTCATTGTAACTGTGACCGAGGCACGAGCGACCGGCTACGCCGTCACATCACATTCTGCCACACCAGTACAATCAATGCCACTTTTCGTCTGCTGAATAATTCTGTTTCTTGACATCTCAGTTTTGTTTACACCCACATCATCCTCATTATCAGACAGTAGTAGATCAATGGTTTTCACCTCTACTTGATTACTGTACAACGACGAAAGAAGAAAAAGCAACGCTTGACCATAGGGGAAAACAGATGGGGAGGGGACCTGACTACTAAAAATAGCTACGTCTATATTCAAACATTCAACATCAAGGTGCCTACATCTTGCAAACAAACAACCGAGCTGTAAGTGAAAGTAAGGCGTCATCAGCAAGACAGCTTCCTTACGGCTTTCACTGTCCTCGCGTCATAGACAACTCGGCCAAACAACGACAACATTCACGCCACTGAGCTCGATTAGCCGCCATCTCACCTAACGTCTCAAGCCACCGACTCTGTGAGTCGCGAGGGCCCCAGCCCGGGAGACGAACCCGAACTACAGTGACCAACCCCTTGATGAACGAGTTTCTCTACGTCAGGTCATCATCTGTCCACTTCGCACCTCTCGCCAGTCGACTGTAACATCGGCAAAGAGTGCTCAGGTGTGGCAGACGACTAGCTGGCATCCTTAGTACGTGGTCCTCACTGTCACTCTATGTACGCTACCCTTAAGTCTCAGATAGATGCCTCTCTGTTGCCTGAGGTATCCTAAATTAACGAGTACTGACCTAGCATCAGAGATACGCGCTTCTTTTTCATTCTTTCATACTCCCGCCATTTCGGATGCAGCTTCCAAGGTACATAGATCGGTCAACAACCTCCACAATTTCCAACATTAAAATCTACGTAATCACAACAATCTTGCAGAAGCACTGCATTTTGAGGCTGCAAAGCGCATTCCGAAGTACTTAGCAGAACGCGAAATAGCGTTTAGCGTTGTTTGTGCCGCTTGAAAGTTGTCAAACAACAACACCTTGTCGTCAGCATAATCAAGATCAGTCAGTCTTTCACCAGGTAGGAGGTCCACGCCGGCATCATTTGAGTGCCGCAGACAGTCCTCCATTATTTCGTCTATGACGAAATTGAACAAAAATGGTGAAAGGGGACAGCCTTGACGTACGCCGCTCCTGGTGCTGAAACTGTCAGATACTTCGCCGTAAACCCTAACCTGAGCTGAAGTATGGGAATAAAGCGCCGACAGTATGTTCACATACTTAGTCGGTACACCCCTACGTTTAAGCGACTCTAAAAGTGTAGATCGGTCCACCGAATCAAACGCACCTTTATAGTCGAGAAATACGGCGATTGTTGGCCGGCGGTACACATGACGCTGCTCCAGAATTTGACGAAGGGTAAAAATGTGATCTATACAACCCCGCCCAGGGCGAAACCCTGCCTGTTCTTCCCTAATGTTTACCTCCCGAACTGCAGTGAGTCGACGAAGTATAATGGATGCCAGAACCCTTGAAATGACTGGGGTCAAACTAATTCCCCTATGGTTTTCGCAAGAGCCCCGACACCTTTCTTGTACGTGAGAACTATTATGGAGTAACCCCAAGACAGAAATGTTCTGCGTCGTCCACAAAAGTTGAAACACTTGAGCAGAGGCCTCTACTAATGCCTCCCCACCTTTGAAAAGTGCCGGCACGAGATCATCTGGGCCAGCAGCCCTATTACGTTTGAGAGCCGAAATGCAATTGCGGACCTCAGTCTTAGTGGGTGGTTCTAAATCTACCGACCAGGGTGCTACATTACAAGTTTGTGACAATAACACAGTAGAAGCAGGAGGCCAGCTAAGTTGACCCTCAAAGTGTTCCGTCTTGCACTGTAACCTTCCTGACTTTTTATGAATAGATTTGACATCTGCTTCGTCGATAGCTTCACTGACAGATAGTCGCCATGGATCAGTAGAACGGTGTTACCAGAAGTAAAAGTAGGTTCTGTTTCCTTAACTTCCTCCATCATTCAAACCTCACGGTCGGCGATGAGGCTGCGCCTCAACTTTCTGTGGATAACCTTCCTAGACTTGTTATATGAACTGCCAGGAAGAATGTTCCGTCTGACTTCTGAACAACTCCAGGGATTTCTCTGAAAATCAATGTTTGTTTAATCGACGAACCACTATGCCGTGTGCTTCAGCACCTGCTTCATGAATGGCGGCCTGTTAGACTTGGGTGCACCAGCTTTTAAGATATTCGTAATACAAACGGCCAAACTTACTTTCCAGGTTAGTTTGGTACTCGGTCGTTTCATCACGTTCTAGTGGTGTTCGATTTTTCGCCCATTTGTTCCATTTTGTGATGGATAACATTCTGAAAGCTGCCTGGCTGGAGTCCTCGTGATCACTGAGATCGCTGGTTGGAGACGCTATCCGAGATGGCAGTATGCTGCAGTCAGTGGTTTAGCTACATCCATATAATCTCCAGTTCTTCAGTCTTGTCCTCTCTTGTTACCATTATTATTTCTATTTTTATTAGTGTTGCTGTAATCTTTTCAGCAGCGTTTCTTCTATGATATTTTACGTCATTGTTGAGATGAGCGGCGGTC
>LOND01000006.1:360008-378461 GCA_014220965.1 Paragonimus kellicotti
CGAGCCACAGTACCTTCTGGTCAGGCTGATGGCTGTTGTGATGCTACTGCTGCTGATGCTGGTGATGATGATGATGATGATAATCACAGCTTAAAATACTTACACTTTTTTATATGTTGCGCTGCTCATCGTCGGACATCATGTCTCTTTTAGAGAAACTGCTATGCATATTGTGGGCGTAGTTAAAGCAAGTCTTTTCAGCACTCTCTATTCGATGTTTTCCCGAGCGTTCTGGTTCATTTTATAGCTATTAACAGATCATCATGCTTGATAGCAATGGCTATACAAAGGAACAGTCATCCCATCTTCAGTCCCCCAAACTTGGTGCCAATTTCGTATCCCCTCTACAAAAAGCAGCTAGCCATGATGCGAAATCTAGTATACATTCGTGGCTACAACAGTGTTATGAAGTTATGGTCTCTTGCACCAGTCCTGATGTAAGTCTGCCCCTTCCGATTGATGGCGGGTCCGATGCTGGATTATTCTGCGTTGTTGGAATTCAAGTGGATCAGCTACGTGTGGTCTACCACGATGGCACGAAGTCTTCCGCATACAGACACTCTCTTAAACCCGGAGACATCATTCTTAGCCTCAACGAATATGATATTTCTGGTTATACCCGACGAGATGCAGTAGAATTGTGTGATCTGCTGACGCGGGTCGCAAGGTCCGACTCAGGAACTCAAAGGCCACGTTTACGTATTCGTCTCTGCCCACCTGAGGCACTGGCAACTGGGAATACCATGCTGTCCAGCTTTCTCGCTGCAGCATTTTCGTTGAACTCACCGGAATATGCGTTACAAGAAAAAATTCGCGAAAACGTGTATCAGCGGGTAGTTCCATGTGAGTTTATTTTGATGATCCGTCACTCTGTCTAACACTGTCCGGTATTATATTCTCCTTCATTGTGTGTGGGTTTCCGTTCCGTAGCGGTTTTTTCACCGTATCTTTTTGTTCTCTTAGCCACATATGTCTTCTCGAATACAATACGGGCCTCTGGAACTAATCTTAAATACGATAAATGTGCATTGTTTGTTGCCTCAATTTTTCTATTTAGTCTGTCGGACGGTCTTTTTGGCTGTGTCCTTTTATCTCATATCGAGCATCTATGACTTCCAGTTCAAGATGTCTCCATGTCAATTTAAGATGTCCCAAGTAACTACGTTCAGACGAGCTAACTTTCTTTACTCTCTGCACCTGGTGGGACCGCGCTCTCTGAAACTGTTAGAGCCAACCAGTGTTTTTCAGTCTAACTGTGTGTACACTAGCCGGCGACATTGTTCAACGTTGAAAACTCAGGTGGCCCACCTGGGATATCTTAAATTGACATCGAGACATCTTAACCTGGAAAAGGTACGGTAGTCTATTATGGTCTTTTGACAAATCCTTACGGCTTCCACATACCATCGTATAAGAATAAAAATACCTCCATGTGATCGGTCTTCCTCTCTCGTTACTTGAATATCTTTTTTTTTTGTCACGCTTGTTCATTTTCCTATTTTTTCCGTTTTTAGTTGCATGATTACGTTACGTGGGTATCTATTATCATGGTGTCATCACTTTATTTATAACTGGTCCGAAACACAACAAACCGTTGTCTGTCCGTATCCTGCGTTTGGCTTATCTCGTGCATGTAAGGACGTAACGCATCATCTGTTTGTTGTAAATCCTCAGTTCTCCTCGAAGATCGCATCTAGGTTTATCGTTTTCAAGATCTTCAAATATTTCAAGTGACCATCATCTGATCTGTCAGTTGAATTCCTACGGTACTGATTGATACGTGATTATAGTGCATGTAAGCAAACTTTATTCCACTGGCAATTTTCGTTCACCTTAAACAGTGTTTGTTGAGATGGGTCATTTAGTACTGTAATCGTATCTCGACTCTCGCAACGGGCGTCGATTCACTTTGTATGACGTTATTGCAATAACGACTGTTAAATGAGACAAGGTCAAGCACAACCGTTACCCACGTGATAGCTTCAAATCGTGCAGGCGCTGAAAATGTGCACTAGACTGTAAACTATAATGTACAAAGTATATATTTGTCAAAAATATAGTTGTTATAGTTTGTTATGTGCAAATAAAATGCAAAACGAGTTTATTGGCACAAAATTTACCTATAATCGAAAGATAATAACGCCAATTATGTGTATACAACACGTAAATAGCAATGTATAAAGTATAATCGAATAACAGACTAGATAACAGTGTTTGAACTTATCAAAATCCTGATAGCACTGTAGAAATGATTGTTGTGGATCACTGATTAAACAAGTGGAGGATTGTGGGATGTGACGAAGAGATGGGTTGATGTGAAAGTAATCCTTGACTTGTAATTCTTTTGTTGAGTGAGGCTGTATAGTCTTGGAGACAAAATCCTCTCGATATGACTGCATACCGCTTAGCGCGTGTCACTGAGTCCGGACACGATATGTTATGTCACTCCCGTTTCTGCTTTCTAATAACGTGAACACGTGTAAGAGGGCCTGATGGCTTTTTGGTTTGGCAATGTTCGTGACCAATGACAGTCCCAAACCATGAGCGGGATAATGTGTGTGTGTGGGGTGGGTGCGAGACAGAGATGGTACAGACACCAGCTGTGTCGAACGAGCTGGACCTCGAGCCGTGTTGAGCGCACAGTGATTGAACACAGCTGTCACGTTACCGTTCGGAATGTACAGCGAAAGGTCATAAAACGTCGAACCGCGCTGAGGTATCAAATACGTGTAACACGGTTATTAGTTTAGACATGGGCAAAAATTTATCCGTTATAAGTGTCCGGTCAAGAGGACACCTACAGGCTCAGTGTTAATTGTTGTTTAGTTGTTGCTCAGCCAAGCACCTGTCATTGTGTATAGACCGGCCAGTTGACCATACATGTGACAAAAGTGTAAAAAGACTATGGTGCCAACTCGTGAAGTTCAGCACTGTTACTTGTCTGTTCGGATTACATGCCCTAAGCTTCTCGACGTTTCATCCGGAGCGGTAATCGGTGCTGAGTGACGAGCACACGTCCAGTTTCTCTATGCTGCTGTAACGCGTGCGATCAACTGGCGAGCCCTCTCATGCGGTGTGTAAGCCACGTTGGTACAGCGAAACATTCTATCCATTGTGCTTGAAGATAACTCGTTTTTGGTGAACTTCCGGGTATAAAGTGTTTCTGTTGTGTGCATTCGCCTTTCTCCTAGAAAGTCTGCCCAGTGATTCTGTTTTTGAAGTCCAAGAGATGCCCCTTTTTTACTCTCTGTTACGTTTATCTTACGTTGGCTATGTTGCCATAATGATTGTGTCCCGGTTATTTATATCAGATAGCTCTGCGTATTTTAATTTTAATTTCCCAGTTTGTTTACTGTTTTTTTTTGGTTTGTGTTAGGATTACTATTTTGTTTTGGTACGATCTTGAATGTTTTTCCTAAAGAGCAAACACTGCTTCATCCTATCCGAGTTTCAATGTTCAATTATTTGGATTCGTTTGGGCTCGTGTACGTGTGCCCGAGTCGGCTTTGTCACCTTTAGAGTTATGGTAGCGAGATGGGCTATTCTATAGTCTCCTTAACACTTCCTCAGATCGGTATTTCTAACTCACTCTTTACTGCCATTAATTATAAGAATTTGCCAGTAAAATAAGATTCAGTGCATGTTGCACACCCATCCTCAGGCTATTGATTTCATCCTCATGTTGTGCGCATACATGTTGCCTAGTTTATTTTACTTGACAACTCGTTCCTTATTACCAGCGTTTATACGCAACTACGTGGCCTCTGATTAGCGGTCTGTGATCTACTGATCTGACTGAATCAATTGCTTTGTTCTCCAGCAATTCAGTTTCTGTTCTAAGGGGCCAGTTACTTGTCTCCTACAAGGTAATAAAACGGGCTTTTGATTAGCCGCCCTCTCCTCGTTATTAGTGATGCGACAGAAGGTGTCGACGGCCCTATGCCACATACCCACGTTATATTCACACATGTGTGTATGCTAATTCACTGCAGTACATTATCGCCGTCTCCACCTCGCTTGTTTGTTAGCCAGGTGTGCGTATTTTGTATGCCATGCATGCTGATAGCGCTTTGTCTAGTGTTCTGATGAATCTTAGACTACCCACATACGCACAGTGATCTCGACATATTTTTAGACCCCGTTTACTTGTGTCGTTTGGCAGTCTGTTTGATTCTAAACGATACTTCGTGATTACAGGACCGTCTTCAGGGGATTCTTACTTTGATTGTCACTTATGCTGTTATCTGAGTCTCGCCACAGTCATTGGCGACAGCACATCAGTGGTCGATATTGATGCTTTGGTTGCTTATAATCGTTCGAAAAAAATGTGCACATGTAAACTTCAGGTTAAAGGAGTGGATATAAAGATCGTTATTCGTAGGGGAGAAGACTTACTGCGTAAACTTTCTAGAGATCTATTTGAGATCGTTGAAAATACTGATATATTTGGTAGCTCAGGTTAAAAGGTTTAACATCCAGTCGTTGTTCGCGGGGGGTCGGAATCTACGTAGATGAGGTCATCTTTTTTGCGAGTTTGACGCCTGCTGCATACGTGTCAAGCTAGGCGAGCAACTGGACGTCACTGCTAAGAATCTGTGTGTAGCTGCATCACTTGAATAACCAACGGTCACAAACAGACGGTTGACTATCATGTACAGATGTGGCAGCATCTACGAGACACCAAAATTGTCTTACGTTGATGCTTTAAAATGCAAGCTCCATCTTCACTATTGATGATACGGCCATCGGAGTACAGTATTCTTTCAACAACGTCTTTACCTTCATTGCTAATTTGGTGACTCGTAATTTTTTCGGTTCAGGATTAGCACCCCGTTTAAACAGAACTATAAAAGTCGCTTTGGATCATGTATGCCTCGTGAAACCTGTAAATAGTACAACTTGTAGTCAGCGACCAATCACTCACTCACTTTTTCGCTGAGTCGAATTCTACGAATGCTTCGGACTACTCTGATTTTGTCCACGACGATAGTGAACAAGTACTTTGGTCGGAGGCAATATTGACAGGCATCACTTGCGATGTGGAACGTTTTCATGCTTATCTGCTGGTTTGCGGGATGTTCTGTTCATATATAATGCGTCTGAAGTTCAGATTGCCTGATAGAGGGTCTAGTTGCTGCTTGTAGGGTGAGAATTGTGCATTAATAATGGACGTACTCATAATTTGCTAATTGTGTACCTTGGTTATTCTGTCCCCGTAATGAAAGAAGATATATGGTTTTAGCACAACCATTCATAGTTTGCAATAGGCTCCTGTACTTGTGTTGCTCAGCGAGTGGTGGGCTCACAGACGAAGTTTGTGTAGCTTCCACAAACAAGTGATTTTCAATCCGAACGATGCACTGAACTTCGAAATACGGCCATTACTATTGGGATTCCTTTCTGTCCCATCATCAGTCTTCAGGTGGCCTGACTTCTATTTGTTTGCCGTTGTTTATGAGACTTGTGTCTGTGAAAATCACCATCCCGTTTTGCCGGTTCGAAGAATGCTGATCGCCTACCACATCGTTCAACTTAGTTCTAGTTGTTGCCGCGGCTCCATTGGTTCGCATCACCTATCGCCGCAGCTGCTGCACCACAGCAATTGCACTCAGGCAACTATTCAGCACTCCACTGTCATGCGCAGATGATAACTTTTCATAATCACTGCAGCGATTGTTAACAAACTGTATATGCTTGGAATATGTTTTGGGCAGGTTGGAAGTTCATAATTCCTGAGCAAATCTCAAACAGCCAATAACTTTGTGTTGGTAACTTTTCTAATTCTAATGTTTTTCCACATTAAGTGTGTCGTGATCGCCAAAGACGCTTGGCCTGCGAAGTTGTTTACCGCTAGACGTCCATTACAACCTCTGTGGAAGTACACAAACGCAAACGCTGTTTTTTGCCGGTGACATGTCGCCACATCCGTTGACAGTCGTGCATTACCAGCCTCTTTATCGTCATCTCCCGTATGGCGCGCACGATCCTAACCGTCACTTCCATTTTCTGGTCTTACTAGCACCGGGAACTATCCCATAGTTTTCGTGCGTTCGATTCGTGTCATACTACTCATTAACAGTGCTGTACAAGTGAATAAGTGAGAGTTCTTGGGACATTTGGGGCAACTGAACCGTAAGTTATACAATTATAAAAGTAATTGGAGTGGAATAAGTATCTTTTGCAAAACAGTGCGGCGAAGCATGGTTTTGTATATCCAGTTGACGGTGTTATCAAGGTTACATGAATTAGGGTCGTTTCTCTCAAGCACGATTTCAGAACGATCTTCATTGTCTTTTCAAGCTGGTTGAATAACTCTGAACATACTTTATGGCTGGAATACTTTTTGTATCAGCGCCCAGTGGACTAAATCACCTAAACCCTTGGGTGAGAGCCATGCTTCTGTGGTTGTGGACAACCGTCCCTTTGAGCCTCGTTTTATACGAGTCGAATATGGTTTTCTTACTGGTCCACATGATCCAAATTGTTTGTTAAAACCCATTTTGTTAGTATGTGTGCTTGGAACATCGCATCAGACATGGTGAGTTTTGGTGACGTATTTTTGAGGCTGGTAAATTCTGTTGACCATTACCTCTCTATACAGGCTTCGTCAAATTCGAAACTGTTTGTGGACGTCAACCCACTGCCCACTATGTTGTACTGTCTGCGTTTGCCGCATTGGAATGAAACCGACAATCTGCTGATCATTTCGTGACAGGCTTTGGGTATGGACCTTTGACGCCTGGGCTTGTTTCAGCAGAGTGTTCTTGGCTGGTGCCTGAATGAAAATTAATGGGGATATGTCGCATTCGTTGTCGGCCGTATTACGATTTATTGCGTTTTCAAATTATTTTCTGTTCACTCACCAACGGTTCCGCTTCTCTCTAATTTTCAGAACTCATCTCGTTTTCTTATTGTATTGTAGTTTGTGAACACCAATGTCAACTGTTCTGTAACTGTTTTGGTGTTGCCGAGAAATTAATAGTTTATTGCAATGCCATTAACATGTCATTTAAGATACTCTAAATCGTTTCGGGTGGCTGTCCACACGTATCTTTTTGGTTACCAGATTGATCTGTTTGGAGGCTAACATTCACCCAGTTCTAATGACGTCGACTACTCCATTCACACGGCTGTGGATTCGAGTCCCGAATACATTATCCGCTCCTATCTAGGGTTGATCAGCCTGAAATCCCACAAGTCCTCTAGTCCGAATGTCAGAAGGACCTCGCATGTACTAGTTAAAACCAGAGTGCTAGATTCATGCAACGGTCGCACGTTGGCCGCTTGAGACGACTTTTAACGGTACAGTGGTATATACGTCACCTACCCTAACCACACTGTTCTGGGTCCCAGTCCCGGCCACCCTAACTGTTTCTGTCTAAGTTTAGGCAGTGTATTGGTATCCAGCTCACATGCAAGTCACAATTGTTTACATCTTGTAACTGAAAGATTAACTTTGCTAACCCGCTCCCGACAACATATTCAACTGTTCGTCAACTAAGACTGATTACTGGCCAATCCTTTCTTTACACTAGACATGTGCTAAAATCACAGTACGCTTTTACTTTGAGTGAAATGTTACTATTCTTTGGCAAATTATCGACTTACTTTCTATTTCAGATTAAACCTCAGGAAGTTTTATTTCCTTTTTATCATTTTTATATCACTGACTATTTTTCGCTCACCATACATGTTCGTTACTTTTTCGATCGTAGCCTTAATCTTCGGTAGCTTTTTAGACACAGAAACGATGACCTTTACAGCCCCGCTTTACATTCCTCCTAACTCTCATTATTTCGATCACCGACTTAGACGACCTCATCGACATGGTTGCTTCTTTACCGGTGTAGCACATCGTAACCTTCCACTTGCTAACTTGCATAAACGTTCAGTTTCTGTGCGCTCTGTATAAAGTGTTTAACTCTCTTGAACTCCGTTCTCTTACTGTATTCGAAAATGATATTCGCGTTTTACATTGACCATCGACATTTTTCTGTCGACCTTGACTTTTGTCACTTGCACCTAATTCTTCTCAGGTTTGAGTTCATCGACTGTCCGGAAGGGGTCATTCAGTGGTTTTGATGGATGTTTGTATACTCCCATTGATCGAATACCGAGTACCAATCTTCCGTGTTCGATTTGATGGTTCATTGCTTGTAAACCAATAAGCTGAAAAAACTTTTTCTGTTCACGGTGTTTTCAATTGTATTCATGGCTTGTTTATTTGCTCAGGCCTAGGTTGAATTTCGTAGGGATTTCCATCTCCGATCAATCTGACTTAAATTTGTAACTTCACAATATCCCATGATGACACATTGTTCGTTTGGGACAATTCGTCCAAACTGACATCCCTCCAGTTATCAGACGTTTACAGACTAACAGTTGACAGATCTGGCCGTTTTTTGGCTACCTTTTCCAGTAAAGTTGCCAACTGACTTTTCTAGTCGGTTCATCTCCAGTTAGTTTTGTATCACATGCATTAACTTTTTGTAGGCTGTAAATGCATTATTAACCACAGATCCCGAATGTTTCGTTCGAAATGTAGTTTGTGCTTACAAAACCGGAAATACAGTAGCAAAACCAATTTGGTTCGGTATCGGTTCTTGGTCATTCTTTTGGAAGTCTGTTGAAAATTCAACTCTCGAATAACCTTCCTGAATACTCCGAACCAATCGGTCTTTTTCTTCTTATTACCCTTTGAAAAATGTTGCTGAGAATGTTGACAACTCGGTCGGTGCCATTGAGTGAATCTGACCTAGTCTTTGTTTATTAATGCGTGTGCAGCGTTTATAATTTTGACGGAACAACCTGGCCAGTTAGTTGCGTACTTGACACTATGAAATGTGACTTGGAAAAGGTTTATCAGAAAACATCAGCCTTGTTCACAACGTGTTTATTCATGTACTTCCTACTGTTGTCCTAGTTGTATTCAGGAATTCCGTACAACTCAGTTTCCCCCCTGTGTGATATCCCCGGCCTCATTCAGTTGGTTACAGATGCGTGATGCGCTTTCTTAGGATCATCGGTCTCTTCGCTGAGTAATCTTTAATTCTCCTGCCCTCGTCCTCACTACTGTGCGTAATTACAACAAGCAAAGCACATAGTGTATTCTTAGCTATACGATTTGCAACGAAGGCACACTTATATTTGTTTTCCTGAATAATCGGTTAGCTTGATTCTACTTACCTTGCTTTTTCTCTTATCTACGACTGATCACGATTAAAATCGCCTCAAGGGTGGTCTCTGTCTCATTCTGCATAGACGGTAACCACTAAACAGTGTTGCATGTGATTATGCTTTCATCGACATGGCCATCTTTTTGACATGCTGTTCTCATTGATATCCCCAGATGTGTCCCGGTTGAAAATGTTCGTTACTTTAGTATTTGTGAAAATTGACGAGAAAAACAGAAAGTAGGGAAACTGAAAGTTGGGTATAAATGTCGACCTGCTATTGTTCGTGGGATAGCTTCCAAACGACGATGTAAAGTCTCTAGCCTAGCACGAGGCACGTACTAACTTTGCTAATTAGTGCGATCGGGATTTTCCTGGCGTGTAACCGTTTTTGTGTCTGATTGTGATGGAGTTTGTTCACCAGCTTTGCGACGGAGGCCTGAGTGTAACGACAGTTCCGTCGGCTTTCGGAATACATTACGTCGTCACTTTTACACAGATTGACCGCGTATTCTGTAAGTTTCAAAAACCATCTGCCCATTTTTTTCAAATCGGTTTATTGGGAATACTACAACATCATGAGTAGATAATAATGCTCACTCATTATTCATGTCGCACTTATTTGACTGGCTGTTCATAATGATTTTCTTGGATGTGTTTTGTGTTTTCACTGGTCCAGTATGCCGTGTAACTTGAAAAAATCCAGCGACACAGATTCTACTTCCATTCTACTGATGCTAACTAATACACATCAATTACTGGTCTTAGCAATTTTTTTTATTCACATTTGTTCTTTTCATTGATTGATCAGCGTGCTTGTTACGGATTATCCGAAATATTTTGGTTTCCACCGTTTCCTGCTACTTTGATCATCACGCTTAGTTGTACGCTAGTCACACGATGGAGTCCGTCTGTTATATCCCATTTTTATCGGTGTTTTCTAAGAATGCGTTTTCATTCTGTATCGTTTTTTCATCTATGTGATAGTTTACATTTTGATGCTCCTGTCAGTTGACAGTAAAAGCGACAGTTGCTGTCTGCCTAGTTGGAAACTTTCTCGGGTATGGCTGCATCCCCTGGTCAATGATCAGCCTGTTCTTTTTCGTGTCCTACCATCAGAAACAATAGTAACCGAGTCTCAATGCCCCCCACGGGTACGGCTCATAACTAGGATTATAGTCCCGTATCTGTTTTTTCTCTTCTCTCGTTTTACTTTTAACTTAGACACGATTTTGCTAGTCTCCCTAATCTGCCTCGCTGCCCACATAATTTAGAACTTGATTCGTATTCGTTTGTGATGTTCTATTATTCTCGTGTTATCAGGCACCACCCGACTGCCAAGAGCGGATGAAATAGACGGGGTGCACTACCGATTCATGAGTGTTCCCCAGTTTGTGGCATTGGAGGCGAGTGGACAGCTGCTTGAAAGCGGCATGTATAAAGGCAAGTTGTGTATGTTATGATTGATATCGTATGAGGCGCAATTGATTTGTCGTGGAGCTGTTGTTCAGTAGTATGAGGCTGTTTGAATCCCTCCTGCGGCGACAACCGTATTTTCAAGTGTTAGCGAATGAGCTTCGTAAAAACTAACCCCCATAAAGCTGTTGCATCGGTTCGATTGGCCTCACAAGACAATGTTAGTTATAAGCTAACTGATCGTTTCAGGTGATGACAATCAGTTTTTTGTTCGTAGACACGTTATCTGCTATTTGCCTAAAAGCGCTCATCTACTTGCACCAGTGTCTCCCAGATTATTTGAGATTATCGTCCTCTTAAATTCCCTAAGGGTGAAGACATCGCATCCATAGTTTCGTAAGCAGAACGTCATCGCCCCATTATTCGACATGTTACGTCAACATCAAAATACGAACAGTGACAACTAAACATTTTCGCCGGAATCCAATAAAAATCGTCATTTATGTTCAAAGGTAGATACGACGACTGAGTGTGGTACGATCACATACTTATCGTCATCGGATTGAAAGTAACTCAGCATAAATCACCGTCAAAAATCTATTCCGCCCTCCGTCATCTCCTTTCGCCCAACTTCCAAATATTCCTCATTTTGAAAAACACCGAATTATACCTTCGAATGGGAACATTCTCAGATTGAGTGATCAGGATCATGAAGGATTCTTGTTAGGTTTCCTCAAATTCAGATGGACATTTTGATTAGGATCTTCATAACCACATCATTCACGAAATCGGATAATTGGTTAATTGGACATTTGGCGTCATGTTCTTCGCGTTGTGGGGACAGTGAAACAAATAATCACTCTTATATACCATAATGTATGTAAATTTTAGCACGTAAACTGCCTTGTAGCGACAGGTTTATGGTCAAACTTCCTTAGCAGAAATGATGGTTGCAGTTTTGTTAGAAATCGTAAAGCAGACAGTTTGGATGCTACAATGTAAACGAAGTAAAACGTACTTTCGTGATTAGTCGAAGATGAACGTAATCATCGATGACAATAATGACCTACTTGTTGATGCTGTTGCTTAGTAGCCAAACTGCCATTAGGAGAAAAAAAATGAACAACTCATGTGTAGATTTACACATGACAGCAACGAGGAGTGGGACTTTATAGAAAAATACTTAGTCTGAATTTGAGACTCTTGCATTAAAGTGCTTACGTTTTACTACTAAACAACCGAATTGAAAGTGAGAATGAAGCAGTGTTTGCTAGATAACAACGTCCTTCTGGTTCTCACTGTCTCGCTCCGTTGGTTCACAGACAGGTCAATCAAACAACGACAGCATTCACATCATTGGATCCAGTTAATCGTTGTTTTTCTAGCATAAATTTTCCAACTGTTATGTAGTTCATGGCTATTCTAGTACGAGTAATACACACAATCTATGGTGAATGATCTGTTGGTATCCGTCTTCATTCTGTCGTGCTAATTCATCATCACTCCACGTCGCATCTTATGCCAGTCATCTGCGGCACCTACAAAGAACTCTCACCACATCCCTATAGGGACTTGAACTCACCAGATTTTACACATGCTTTTGTTTGTATATCTTTTGGTTGTCTTTTGAATATCATTTTATGATTGAATTTATTACTAATGGATTATTGGTCTGTGAACGGCCGCCTAACTCTTTGCATCGCTGCAGCCTCCCCCCCTCTCCACTGCGATCGCATCTGGGGACACGAGAAAGTCGGCTGCTCCAAGAGGATGTACCTTGTGGAGACCAAACCTCTGCTTTTGCTCACATTTCATTGATGGTCGCTGTGGTGATAGTTGAAAACCTCACGTTTTCTATGGAACTTGCGCCGTTTCTCACGAAAGTGGTTGTATAGAGGATTGTATCTAGTTTGTGGTCATCGGTGAAGTTTTTTCATGGTAGGAAGGCTGGTGCTGCAAATACAAATGATATCGTACATTTCAATTATTACAGACAGAAACCATTTATCCTTGCTACACGCGTCCGCGTTTTATACATCTGAACCTTTTCATGTGGTTATGGATAGCTGCATGGATCGTTGCATCTATTTGTTACCGGTTCTCTTGGTAAGGTTTTACAGCGATCAGTTATTTCAAAGTTTTACAAAACAAGCAATCAAATGGGGTTCCTAGTGGATTGTCATAGACAAGCTCGGTTTTCAGAAATTCCTGTTTATCAAGAACATACCTTTGTGCAACTGGTGAGCTAAACGAAGCGGAGCTGTTTTGTGAAAAGACGTTTACGTATATAAGGGCTGTTCGAAAAATGTATGAATATCTATCCTGGAAGACAGTAAGCGATGCTAAATTCGTCGTGGAGACATAATATTAGCTGTCAGTTATGGTCCATTTTCAAACGCCCCAATCCGGTCACACAGTCGTCAAGAATTCACCTACCGAACGGTCGCATCGTTAATTAGTAAGTGTCTGTCAGATTGTCGTATTTTTACCTGTATTGATGTAGAAACGGAACATCACCGTACCGCCGGTCGTACTCCTAACTGGCCGGCATTGGTGATGCTGTCAAAACGTGGACGACCTCAGTGACAATGCTTAACTCTGGCGAGACACCGCTCGAATGGTTTCTTCTTCGTAACGTGGATCTGCTAATCCTCACCCATCTATGTGTACACTAGATCCTGGTTCACTAGCTCGCTTGGCCGTAGAATTAACTTTATTTGTATGTTTGTCTGTTTTGTCTGTATGTATTTTCACGCAGAGTTTACTGATTTTACGTTGTCGAAACCTTGGACTCTACAACGTATATTCTCATGAAATAGACTAATTATGTGTTTCTTCATACGACCGTAACCTTCCCTCAAATTAGTTTGTTTCATAGTTTACTTTGTTAACCATCAGCTGTTTGGGTTGATCAAGCCAACTGATAACCCTACTCCTTCGTTAGGCTGCTAGGAATTTCGTGGTTAGGCGCTCGATACTTCTATGAGTTAGTTATTTTGGTTAGACTCGTCAGTGGATTGGTGTGCCGCATTCTCCTCGCCAACGGTGTCATATTCCACTGGTCTGCTGTTTGACTCAGAACTTGAAGTGCTTCTCCCATCTTTCTATTTCTAATCAATGGGACGACCTAAGTGGCCTCACTGGCCCCGTGAGCACTGCGTTTGGGTCAGATCATTGATTCATGGGATCCTGCCAATCACGACTGTTTGCTATTACCGTTGGGTTACATATTTTGTAGACATCTTGTCGTCTGTTGATTCTCTGTCTGTCCTTTTGATCCCATTAATCCAACTGAAATAATCCCTGCATCAAAACCATCGTCTTAGATGCACTGGTTACTGCTTTTACGTGATCTCGTCTGATACTGTCCATCCCAGTATGTGCCCACATGCGCACACTTCAGCTATCGCGATTGTGTAGTTTCTCTCGATCGAAGATTCACCCATTCTCTTTTCTAATCCACACGACCCGTAAACCGCTTATGCCGTGTGTACACACTGCAGTGTGAGTGCTAAGGTTTATATTGGTGTGTTCGTCCTCTGTGTATGTCGCGTTGTTCCATTCCTTCTCTTTCTGATGACTAACGCTCTGGCGAAAAGTTTTAACTCTGCTGGTGATTCACGCACACATCCATAGAAACAGACCTGAAACCTTGTCAGCATTTCTTATCGCATACGATTGACAACCAAATGAAGGTCAATCGTGACCACTTTTCTCATCTGGCCTAGATAATGCCCATGGTGACGTCCGCTTTTTGGTAAGACCCTCATGTTCACATGGCTGCAGACAGCGGTTTTCCTCTCATTTCAGCTTGCGTCCGTCGTATACGATGGTTACCAGTTGTGGTGTGTGACGTCGGGATTAAGTTTACCTCAGTTTATCTATGATTGACGGTTACCGAACTAGCCATAGTTGTACGATTAAGATCCTAAACCGAACTAACTTTTCAACATCCTGTCAGACAACTGTTATAAAACCGTGAACAAAATCGTTTGGTGTGTTGGGTTGGACTGCATGTGTCCATGTATCTGAAGCTGACTCATCACTTGGAGTCCGTTCGATTTGGTTTCGAGACTCTTGTCTTCATTCCTGTAGATCCTGCATCTAACTATAATCACATAATTCGCATAGTCGTTTTCGTACTTGTGATATGTCCTTCGACGCTGTAGGTTTTTATCTTTTAATGTGCTTGTGTTACCAACATGTACAGTCTCTGATTCAGATAAAATAGTTGACAGCATCGACGAACTCAATAAAGTGGATCTCATTGTTTTCCTTTAGAGTGGATCGTTTTCGAGAATCTTTCACCGCCCGCAAAAGCCAACTTTGAAAGTCTAAAACTGTTATCAAGAAGTTTCATCCACAAGTGGATAGTGGCAGAGTCTCGAAGATATGCTCATTTTACAAATCCTTCTCACTGCTGAGAACCCGATTAAAATGGTTACCCGTTGTAAACTGTTCTTCAGTCACTATGGCCATGAACCTGATCCGAAGGTGCTATGCTTCAGGCCGCCGCCTACTGCAATCTTAATGTGGGGTATCCTGAGGGAATAAAAATATGTATCAAAGAAGATAATGGTTGATAAAAGCCTGACCAGGCTGAATATTATAACTGACTACGGCACGTCGCTACCTCAGACCGCATTCCTTGCCTTTGAAGGTGTTCCACATTATTCCGCTTTAGGGAACTGGACGTCACCTGTCGTTAGTTCCTGATATAATGCTCTCTCTGTAATTGTTCTGAGTGTCTTTTGAGTCGTGGAAATTGCCAGATACTTAAGGAAAACGGAACATGGCTAACGTGTTTTCGCTACCTTACCATCGGATTGAAAATTACAAACTGAATTATCTGGTCGATTTAGGGTAAAATCACAACAGTCATCGATCATCGGCATCCCGTGACGGAGATCAGCAGTCTATGTGGGTGCAGATGAGAAGGTAATGTGGATCACTTGAGGCTAAGGGAGTAGTAGGGCTTGAACGAATTGTTTCAGTGATCCATGCAGTGCGTGTGACGGCCATTGTGTTCTACCTTGTGTCATGAAAAGTCATTTGATAGACATCGAAATAACTTCGGGTTATTTGTAAGCCTCGGTTTGACGAACCTAAGAATCAGACAACGAGTATTGGCAACTGTCGGTTAGACCACTCTGGGGTTACTTAAACCATTGTTTTGGTCATGGGTGCAGTTCGGTCAGATCCTACAATATCTCCCCGTAGTGAACGGTGCGCAAGTAGCCTTTTCGGTCACAGGACCTAGGCTTGGCTTGCGCTCACAATTTTGAGTGATGATTTGTGGGTTTACTTCTTCCCAGTTACATGGCCCAGTCCATGTGTATTATTAATTATAATTATGCCATCCGGACGATCAGTTGTCATTATGTCTTGTCTTTCCTTTAAAGTCTTTACACTTCATTGGTTTTATTTATGATTGCGGAATGTGTATTCTTTCCGTTAGCTAAACGGCTTCCGTGGATTTCAATGTTCGATCTATCGTTCTCACTGTCTGGACCAATCTCGACTACGTTTTATGTTTCAGCTACTCAAGAGCCCGAAATCGCCTGAGCCACAATGGCATATATATACGATGGACTAGTCATTTTAATTGTAATGCATACGTGTGACTAAGACCCAGTCCTTGGCTAATCTTTTCGTCCCGTATACTTGTGTTAGCCACTTTGGTGACATGCGCGCGATGTAGTTGACACTCGTTCCCCGTGTACGACTTCGTTTATGAGAACCTCAGCTATTCAAACCGTACTTTCTAGGTAATCACTATGGCACCCCGAGACCGGAACCCGATGCCACTGCGTTAGATTCGTTATTGTTCAACCACCTGACTACTTCAATCTCCTCGAGCATCCAATTGACAGATGAGTCTTGCCCGATCCCGCCGCCTCTTCCACCACTTGCGTCTTTAACGAACATGCTCAGTACTGCACAGCCAATGCTACCCAGTGAATCACCCGCCTCGAACCTTCCTGTTCAGCATCCTCAACCACCTAGGCCACCAGTTCGTCATTCTTCAATCAGCACCCAGTCTACGACGACAAAAGACAAAACTCCAGTCACTGTTCCGCCAGATCGTCTGAATGGCTTCCACGAACCTCAGAGGAGTTTAACATCCTCTCACAATGAGGTCCAAGCAGATTCTCCAGGCTCGATTGATTTGGGTCCATTGTCCTATCGTTGGGACAGTAAAAGTGATGAAAGCAAAAGTTACTTTCTCGACTGTGATATTGTCGATAGTCGTCCGTGGGAATCCTCCAATCTGTGCTTCACTGATCCCACAACAGTCACTACCTCAGTTGCCTTTGCCACACAAGTAATTTTGCTTGCATAACGGTTTCAGTGTCAATTTATTTATTTATGACCGTGAAAACATTGCTGTTCCCTACAATCGCCGCATGTTTGTTCTCACAAATTTGATCTGTTTTTAGATTACCTTATCTGATGATGGTCTTTCTTTGAATTAATTGTGGTTCCGATCAGAGTTGCCTGTTGTGTCGCTAACTTTTCATTTCGGTCCGTCTTGTTTATCGGCTTAGAATGTAGCTCAAGATACACCCGTCCATTTAATGCGTGTTCTCTACTTTAGAATGCAATCTGCAGCATGTACTGGCAATGCTCACACAGCCACGTGAATCGCATTATTTTGTCTGTTGCTATATACGTTCCTTCTGATCAAGCTAATTTGAATTTGTTTTCGACGGTTGGTTTAGTAACGTCAATGACCAGAGGTTAGCTTTCTTTCTCTTTAATGTGTTCCCGTAACCGATCCTTAAAAATGCAAAATAATAGAACAGTCAGTTCTAATCTGTTTTCGTATTACGCAGTATGGTTACCGTGTGCAACAATATTGGGACCGAAGATATGTTCTTCCCTTCTGATCTCACAAAAGCAGTTTAGTTCGATAAGCAGTACATGTGATTCATTTAACGTTTATTGGGGATGTAATGAAGACGTTTACAATCTGGCAACAACAGCAGGCGAATTCCGGTGACAGTTTGAAACAAGTATAGCTAAATAACCGTAGTGAAAACGACATGAGGACGATATCCGAGATGAACTGTCTTATGATGAGGGATAGGACAATATCCGCTCATATCTTTATATAGTTTGTTTACTGGACCACAACTGAAACGCAAAGTTTACCCCACTAATACAGACTATGATTACAATCTTAATCATGCGTTATTTCATTCATTCTATAAGTTTGGACGGTATTAATGTAAAAGGTTTCCTTCTTGTTTTGACTTACCAAATAGACGAGGTGGTTAGAATGTGATTTGGGCTGGTAACTTTTGTGTTAATAGCTCACCCTTCCGTTGGTCTGGACCAAATATCTTGTATGGACGTCGTTTTGAGTTGGGCCTGTTTGCGAGCAATGCTCAAAGGATCACTGATCTAGCTGCAGACCAAGTCGTCTCAGCACGGCTGTCTGTTCTTGATTGGTCCAAACAATAGATTCATGTTTATGTCAGTTAGTTCTCACTGCCTGGGTTTTTATGGTTACTGTAGTTCACTTGAGTGGTAGGGCATTCTTCCATTCGACTTGTATTCGCCCTGTTGACTGAGTAAACACAGTTCACTTCATGGCCACTTTTCACTAGTTACAATGGCGGGACTCGGTGTCCGAGATGATGCGCACACCGTTAAAACGCTCTCCATCACAGACAATCCACTGCGACCAGTTTAGTCCTTGTTTGAACTGATAAGCTGGCGATGACCTGTAATATTGCAGTCAATTCTGTCGACTTATTACACGAAGATTGACAGTTCGATTGTCAGGCAATCCCCCCTCTCATCACAAGCCAGGTGGGCACAACTCGCATATCATTGCCAATTTGCATTGGATACACCC
>LOND01000006.1:384826-396668 GCA_014220965.1 Paragonimus kellicotti
GTCAGTCTAATCTGTTTTTCGTATTACGCAGTATGGTTACCGTGTGCAACAATATTGGGACCGAAGATATGTTCTTCCCTTCTGATCTCACAAAAGCAGTTTAGTTCGATAAGCAGTACATGTGATTCATTTAACGTTTATTGGGGATGTAATGAAGACGTTTACAATCTGGCAACAACAGCAGGCGAATTCCGGTGACAGTTTGAAACAAGTATAGCTAAATAACCGTAGTGAAAACGACATGAGGACGATATCCGAGATGAACTGTCTTATGATGAGGGATAGGACAATATCCGCTCATATCTTTATATAGTTTGTTTACTGGACCACAACTGAAACGCAAAGTTACCCACTAATACGGACTATGATTAAAATCTTAATCATGCGTTACATTCATTCATTCTATAAGTTTGGACGGTAGTAATGTTCTTTCAGTATTACCAATTAGTACAAAAAACTATCTGACTACTTTGAAACGTTTGTCTGAACCGTTAAACGCAACTACAAAAAATGACAATGATAAACAATCAAATCAAATGTCTTGAATTAACTGAATTTAAGTCTTTCTGTACTATTTTCCACAAAGAGGTTGAGCAACGCGTAGCGATCAACCAACGATCCCAAATAGTCAAAACAAGATTGGATCACAATGCCACGGTACTATTGAACAAATTATCAAAGTTAATAATTAGACAACCTCAACAGTTTCGATCGACAGGATCGTTTCCGGGAAATGAATTACAATTTGGTGTCAAACAGGCTAAAGATGAACTATAATCACATAATATGTCATTCATACCCAACAGAGTTCTCCTGAGCAGTCAACAAGTTCAAAACAATGGGGACGAGCCGAGCTCCAAAAAGGTGATGCACGCACCACTCAAGCAAAGTTACAATAACCGACAATTGGCTATTCGCACAACTATCAAATTGACGCGATAAAACAAAAACATCTAGGTCAAGGTCCAGTTAATGGCCAGAAACAGGGAGAGGTAGAATATACAGGGATAAACATTTGGTGGGGGAATAGGGTTGAGTCGGATTTTCGCACGACTGAACTTCGAAAGTCGATACACTATGTACCTCTAACAGACGAAAGCTCGTACTGTGAGTAGTTATGTGCAAAGGATTAAATTAGTGAATGTCGGTCATTTGCTACTTTGAGGGACGATTTTTGGTAGGCAGTGTAAATAAGTGACAACTACTCTGATTAGCAGTCACATATTTGTGAGTCTAGATCCTGGTTATCTTGGCTGCTGCTATTGATGTTTTCAACATGACCTAGCGTGCTCTCATGATAGCAAATGCGTTGTGGTCCAAACACTTACGTTTGAGTTCAGACCCTATAAAGTGTTTTGATATTTGCTGCTCGTTTTTTAACCGTGAAGTCAGTGGAAGAAGTTAGATGTTGGTGAATGCGCTAATTTGATCGGGTTATTTTGCTATCATTTCGACCTAAAATCTTTGTTAACTGATAGACACCACATAGGTGAACGTTTTTTTTCATCTCTTTTTTTTCCGGCGTGTGGTGTCTACATCTCATTCGTGGCCGTTGTTCGTTTGCATTGTGTGCTCATCCTGATATTAATTGCAAGAGTTAAAGTCTACTTTCTTTCGTTCTTTTGCCTTTGGGCTACGACTTATTCTTCTTATGGTTGCATGATGGTTTAGCTTTCTTATCAGTTACTGATGTGTTACTGCTTATGTTGAAGATAGTGTTGACAATACGTCCAGTTTATTCTGGAAATGAATTTAATCTTCCTTGTCTGTTTTTATTAAGATTGCTGAAACTCGAGCTATTTCTGGATATTGACACCGACTATCATTCATGTGGTCGATGGTCCAAGCCTCGGTTATCTCGGCCATTCCTGTCTGGGTTCAAGTGAACCTGACAGCGCCATCCAGCCCACGCATGATTCCCTTTTTTTGTATATCAGTAACTGCCACGGTGCATGTGATCGGCTTCATTTAACTGCGATGGTTGCAACAGAAGGCATTGGTTATCGGGCAGTATACTGGTTCGTGTATGTGACCTATTTACAGTCGTCATGTTTTTCCGGTCAACTTAACAGCAGGTGTCTTAGGGACTTACTGTGTATCATCGCGCAGTCAACATTACGGTCACTGAACCGTCTGGCCGGTGACCTATGCGTTGACTTGTCTGGTAAACAAGCCATACGAGATTAGCATTTTTTTATGCACTTGTTCTGTTCAGGTCATGCCACAAGGAAGTAAATTTACCGATGCCGTGAAGGGTATGATTTTGACTCTTCCATACAGACAGTTATCAAAGCATTCTAACAACCTATTCTTACATTTGCACTATTTGAGAGTGTCAGTGGACACCGTGTAAGAAAAGCGAGGAGGCAAAAGACTGTCCTGTCAAAGCGAGACAGACGACGAACATCGTAGTTTGCTTTCAGCCCTCAACTTGTTACATAATCCCAAAGTCTCTACGAGAGTTTTGCAGTGGAAGCCAAATAATTGATATGTTCGAATTATAAGAAAGTGAATAAAAACGTTTCGCCGAATCATCTTCGAATACGGCATCATTAGTTCCAGCGTAAATCGTGCACGCTTGAAAAATAATTTGCTGTGGTTATTCTTTGTATAGCAAGCACTGCAGTTTGGCTTATTTTATGGCTTCTAAACAAAAATGCAGTCTCTAGCTTTCCAATATGATCGGTTCTTTTGTTATGAAGACTAATCGCCGTCAACTTGGTAATACGGAAACTACTATTAAAGGATAGGTTAATCATGTAATCTGGACGTAGGGCGTATACTAAAGTAGAACAGCTGTAGGCTATCCAAGACTATATAGGATTGCTTAAAATCTACGAGGTTCGAACGTGCGACCTGTCGTCGGTCTCTTTACCACTGAGTTATTCTGAGCATACTATAAGCCTGTGTGTTACGTAATTTCTCTTCCAATTGTGCATTTAAACAGTACTTTCATTGTGTACCTATGATTTAGTTCTGATCTGATGGGACAGAAACTGGCTTTGCCAGGGACATCTTGTGATAAGTGGATATTTAAGTGGATGCTCTCTTCACCTATTGAATTCATTTACTCCATGGTTTCGTTACAATCACCTTCACACCACAGTCCAACTTATGAATGATTGTGTTTGTTTTATTGTTTGCACTTTCTATGTGTGTGTGCATGATTGTGGGTATGTGTTTGGTGATCTCTGGCGGAGACGCAACCCTAGATCTGACTTTTGTTTATGCGTTTTGTTGCTGTGTTTAGGCGTCCTCTGTTGAACCTCGATTTATAGCCAAGTTGTCTCAGGGGGTTCAGTATATTTTGCACACTACGGATCACAAGAGTGTTTATGTCATCCACCCCCTCACAATTAGATTCCTGGTCTCGATCGTTGATCTGTAGGTTGTAACTTACAAGGCTTGTCTGATATGGATGCAGTAAGTATTGGCTTAAAAGAGTCCGGTACATGGTTTGCTTTTGATCGCTACCGTTCATTGGACCGCGACTTTCTAATTGAACTTAATGTTGTGTGATGCATGTCTTGTGAATTTCCCACAGCGATTGTGACAATTAGTTGGTTTGCTTACTGAGTATTGGTTACATCCTTTAACAGGAATTTTCTGTCTCGATGTTTTTTGAGTTTCTGTTACTATTTGACGTTGACCGCCTGTGTACTAGTAATTCAACATTCTCCTGCTTCCCGTTCTGGTTCGCTTTCTGTCGTTTTGACGATAAAGTTATGTATATGGTAATAGTTTACTGCCGTGTAATTGATGTGTCACTCGTGAACGCCCAATTCGTTTAATGGACGTAGTCCACACCCTGTGACCATTTTGCCTTAGTTAGGGCGTGATTTGGGATGATTTGTGTGTTTCCAATGAACACTTTCAAATTTGCACTTTAATGTAAAAGGTTTCCTTCTTGTTTTGACTTACCAAATAGACGAGGTGGTTAGAATGTGATTTGGGCTGGTAACTTTTGTGTTAATAGCTCACCCTTCCGTTGGTCTGGACCAAATATCTTGTATGGACGTCGTTTTGAGTTGGGCCTGTTTGCGAGCAATGCTCAAAGGATCACTGATCTAGCTGCAGACCAAGTCGTCTCAGCACGGCTGTCTGTTCTTGATTGGTCCAAACAATAGATTCATGTTTATGTCAGTTAGTTCTCACTGCCTGGGTTTTTATGGTTACTGTAGTTCACTTGAGTGGTAGGGCATTCTTCCATTCGACTTGTATTCGCCCTGTTGACTGAGTAAACACAGTTCACTTCATGGCCACTTTTCACTAGTTACAATGGCGGGACTCGGTGTCCGAGATGATGCGCACACCGTTAAAACGCTCTCCATCACAGACAATCCACTGCGACCAGTTTAGTCCTTGTTTGAACTGATAAGCTGGCGATGACCTGTAATATTGCAGTCAATTCTGTCGACTTATTACACGAAGATTGACAGTTCGATTGTCAGGCAATCCCCCCTCTCATCACAAGCCAGGTGGGCACAACTCGCATATCATTGCCAATTTGCATTGGATACACCCCTGAAGGTTGGAATGATATAAGTATGTTTTCAAGTTTCCCAAACATGTTCTAAGCTGATTACAGAATCTGGACTTTCAAAATGAACACTGAGGAAAACGCATTCAAAGGCATTTTCTCGATTTTCTATGATTGTTGGAAGTGAAAATTGTCAGACCGACAACCTGCTGTGCATCTATTATTTGCCCACATTCCAATAAATACACAGTGAGTACGTCTTCTGGACGATTAGTAACTTCAACTTCGTACGTTGATTGTCAAAAGTGATCTTTTGTGAGGTCGGTATTCAAACAGAATTCAAACCGTATCCTGCACTCCACCTTACAACTCCGTCCTTAATGTATAGGATAGAGTCGTAGCTCTAATTAATTGTTGGTTTGAAGTCATTCATCCCTTTCATGGCTGGGTGCCAGTAACTGTTGATGAAGATTGTCATTTCTGTATGTGCACACCTCTGTTGTCATACTGGTGCGTGTAAACGTAACGTTGGAACCATTGTTTTTCCCTAATTGTTGATGGGGTACTTCGTTGAATCTCGACGAAATGACGACCTGTTCATTAGTAGACCGATTACGACTGTTGTCCACGGTGGTCAATTTGATAGTAAATCTGCGCCCGTTTGTACGGCATGTTTTCTGTAACGCATCGGTTTCCAGTCTGATTTTCTACTTCGCCCTCGTTGTTGGTTTAAGTCGGATGGCTCTCATGTTCCAGAACCGTCTGTGTGTATTCGATCATGTTTTCGGTAGACAGAATTGACTGTCTCCGAAATTTTAGACACTGGAGATGCAGTTCTACTTGGTTCGCCGTTCGTGAAACCCCGCTCTACCTTTGCTTCAGATCTCATAAGCATCTGTCCCTCAGTGTTGGGTTCACAATGTACCGGTCGATCTCAGACATTTTTTGCTAAATGCTCATTAATCTTTGTCCTGATTATCGGTTCTGCCAAACTATACTCGGGTGGATGAATCAGGTTGCCCCATTTCTGTCGTCTCACTAGCATTTATCTCCTATTGGTTCATCCAGTGTGATCGGGTGAAACAGCAGTTTGTGACAGTTTTCATCTCCTACTTTATTATTTTTTTCTATCTATCTCACACCGCTGCTTCCTAACCGGTTTCGGGTACTTGTCATCTCTCTCGATTTCGTCTCGCTTTTCATTTTCCTAGACATCGCCAGATCCAATGTCCTATCCTTCTGCATTTTGGACTACGAATACTGACATAAGCCGATCACTGCCCTATGGTTGGGAAGTGATCCGCGATCCGAAATACGGTACTTTCTATATCGACCACATTCATGAACGCACTCAGTACGAACCACCCACGGAGGAAGACTTTACGAAGGCTAGTGCTGTTCAGACTAAGTTGTCTCACGGGAACGTTGACATTACGAACACTAGAGACACTCCGTCGAATGCTTTGGCTTCCACAGCGGTTGATTTGTCAACCACTACATGTTCCGAACCGCGCAGTTCTTCACTGTTCGATCGATCCTTGCAAGACCGCATCTCCCCGACTACGTTCACTACTGATCCGAACGGGTTACGTGGCCCGCTAGTTACCACCACTGTATTCAAAAGCCCCCGGGGCTTCGGCTTCACTATTGTTGGTGGGGCTGACTGCGCGGGGTTTCTGCAGGTTAGATACTATTTTTTTGTGTACATCGAAATTCACAGTACCACTTTTCTCAGAATTTATTCGTAAACCACAATAACAACTGAGAACATTTTTCCCACTCCTGTGTTGTTAATTAATTTTGTAAATCTTGAAGTTGGAATATCTCTCACAGGGGCCTGTTTACTTCAGTTGTGTGCTCTTTAAGTTGAGCGAGTTACTGAAAATGAATTTAAACTCATTTTTTTGCTAGCTAGATAACGACAGCTCAGTTTGTTCGCTTTACACTTTTGCTCATTAGGACTCCATCTTTTGTAAAACTACATCCGGACTTGCCTTCATCATCACTGCTGTAGTCGACAACACACTAGCGGTCAATACGCAGACTCGGTTTAATGGTACTTGAAAAGAGTGGACGGTTTTGACTCATTTATCATTATGTACGTACGACATCAAGGTACCCACCTACACCTTGCAAATGGACAACCCAGGTGCGACTGCGAACATGCCAGCATCCACACTAAGGCTCAATTGTGGTCTTCATTTTCCCACCTCATTTCACAAACAGCTTCACTTTGCCAGATTTGTTGCTGTTAGATTCATTCGGACCTCCAAGTCACGACCGATTTCGTCCAGTTATGAATTCCTCAAATGATGATCACCGAGCTGAATGAATATTCTCTTTCCTAACAGTATTGTTTGCTACGCAGGAAACTTAATTGTGAACCACTTTCGTTTCTGTGGCGATCTGCAGTCGTGTCACTACTGTACTTTGTTGTTTCGTGTGCATGTTGTTACTCAGGGTTAAGTTATGCCCAAGTACGTCGGTGATGTTAGCGCCGACTAGTTTCCACACAACCATAAGTTGGAGCTCCGGTTATCTTGACTTTTCCCGTCTAGTTTGTAGAAGTCTGAGAGTTCAATCTCACCTCCATACGACCTATTTTCCCACAGTATGATGGAGGACTTGCTATGTATGAAATGAAAACGTAACCTCTCAGATATCCGTCTTTAATGGCGAGTTGAAAATTCCTGTGTGACTAACTCGAGTTCTTGAGCTTATTGGAATTCATTACTATCAGACCACCATAGCTTAGGTTTTCATGTAAAATAGATCCAAACTGGTCATCCTGTGGTCCATAGTGAACATTTTTATTGCTTCTTTACCTAAAAATCTGTGTGATTTTCAGCAACGAACAACACAAGCTATTCATACATTCCATCTAATTCTTGATTTCTTATTGTTTCTCCATAATCTTTGTGTGTATTTGTTAAGGTTTTCGTTCAGAACCCTTCGTATGCACTAACGTGATCTATCGAGTTGATTGGAAACTCTGTGATCTTTCGTCTTCCATTTATCGATCGGTTTATGTTTGCAGGTACTTTTCAGGTTTATGACCGACCAACTGGAAATCCCTCACCCCACGCCTACGACGTTCATCGACCGCTTGCCTCTGCTCATCGGTATCTCTGAAACATTGTCGACTTTTTAGCACTTACAAAAAAATGTGTCTGTTGGACACCGAACCGATTGCAGTCTGAATGCCAAACTCGACGAACGACTTAGTATATAAACTTTCGGGACGGTAGTTCTAGGAATGTTGTCGGTCCATTCTGTCTGATTAGTTGCCCAGACGTTTTTTTAAGCAAAGCTCAGCTTCTTAACTTTTTCGTCAGAGGCTGTTTTTTATTTTGCAGTGGATTTAATTGTTGTCGCCTTTCCCAAACATGAGCAATCGAGTTCCCTGACGTTGGGACCCGCACTTGTGCCATTGTTAGCCTGCCTTATCACTGGGTTCTCCTTGTATGTCTCGTGCCATGTTGTGTGCAATGTCGGATCTAGTACATTTTCTAATTTTTGAAGGGTGTTATCAGGAGAGAATGCCAGGCCACTTGCATATTGTGCGATCACTATAAAGTTGACCCCATTGTTGAAGGAGGCCATTTTGGTTTTTACTAACTGGATCTTTCCGATAACGAACGGTTCTGTTTATAGAAGGTGTCAGACGTAATTCGCTTGTTTCCCTGTGTGTATACACATACGTATCTAGTAAGTTCATCGTTTTTCTTCTGGGCCATTCAAATTGAAACCCTCCTTTTTTCTTTGTATTGTTCACGCTCAGATCCGCGTTCCTCATTCGGTTGTTTTCGTTCCAGTTGAGTGTACCCACTAGTGTTGTGTAACAAGATGAATGAAGTTGTGCATCAACCCAAAGTCTTCCATTTCGTTGGCTTTTTAGTGGTCTGGAGTTCTCCTGACTACATTGAACTTCATAGATGGCGTATTGCTATTTCGCTCTCTTTTAGCAGATGTTTTTTATCCGGTAATTTATTGCACTGTAAACTCCTATTTGTTGTAGGTCAAGCACATTGTTCCCGGTGGACCCGCATCAACAACAAAGTTGGCAGTAGGTGATCTGCTTGTCAAGGTCAACTCTACTAATGTACTAGGCTGCACGCATGCCGAACTTGTTTCGCTGCTCCAGTCTATTCCTGTCGGATCTCCTGTTCAGTTGACCATATCCCAAGCCTATTGCCTTCGATCTGACCTTCCTGAGTCCTCTGTTCATTCACTCTCTTCCACTATGGATGATCCCAATGCGTCAACTCCAGGACTAGTGAGTCTTTGCCTAGTTGTTGAAATTACATCTTTCTTCAAATTCATCGACCCCTGTGACGTTGGGTACTAACGACTGTTAGTTGCTCCAGCGGTTGACTTAGTCTATCCGAATGGGGTAATTGTGAAACAAATAAAGTGCATTGAACAGACCTGTCACAGGGCACGTGATAGTTCATGCATCGCATTGGTTGGTCTACACTAAGCTACCGATAACAGGAATTTTTTAATCATTCTTATAATATTGATAGGGCAAACGAAAATGAAACTTATACGGTTTATGCTCGAACATATTTTGTTGCACTCCTACTGGTGTTTACAAAAAATGGCTACGCAGTCAAGAGGCTTAACAGCAAACACTCGGAAGGAGCCAGTCATTCATCGCCCAACAGGGCCTGGTGACGTAACGCATGGTTGACTCGGGAAATTTTTCTCGTGTTGTGTTCACAACTGAAAACAAACGTTTGCTATGGTATGCCATGGTAACTGCATTCGGATCTAATTCGTGACATACAAAAGAGACTGTTTGTGATGTTGATGTCACTGTCATCCTCATCCTCATAAACAGCAATACATCAGTTTAACCCAGTAGGTCATCGCGATGCGTAAGGTCCGGTGTCGTTATGACGCAGTAGTAGCAATCAACCTAGTTTTAACTTTTGGTCCTTTTTGTAATTGTTTTTCGGTTTGGAACTTTGTGCATCTACCGCGTCTACAGTATACACCGATTGAAATGCGACAAAATCTACTCAAGCGTACATCGTAGAGTGTCACTCCTTTGTCTACTCTATTCACATCCTCAACGGGGAACAGTCGTTTTTGTAGTGGACAGTCACAAAGTGGACATTGTTCAGCGCAGTCTATACAGTTTAGTTTGGATGTGGAGCTGGATGTTGTCGGCAGAGAACAACAACAAGACTTTGTGGCAGCCAATCCGTATCAGTTCGCTTACGAACTCAAGAGTTTTTTGTGAGACACTTTAGGAATAGAATGAAATTGTGTTTATTTTTCGTATTGTTTCTATCCAGTTAGTCGACGGTTGTTTGATACTGTGACCATCGTTTTTATGAATTGCTGATTTCAGAATGTTGACCGACCAGCTTTCAAGTTTTTAGTTACGCCGAGAGTTAATCCCAGTCAACTTATTCAAGAGCCGTCTCAAAGTTTGTTTGTTACGCTCCAAACGGGGGTACGTTGAAATGAGACGGCTCTACAAAATCGTTTATTTTCATCTTCCCATTTTCGACTGTCATACCTAATTGTTCGTCCACTTTTCACTTGCGCTATGGTTCGGGTAGATTTTTTTCATCGCACCAAACACACATGAGTGGCCGTTGATGGTTTAGTCTCATCAACGAATGACAAAGACCAACCTTCTTTTTCGTGCAATTCACTTTGGTCTTTGAGTGTTTACCCCTCATTGTTTTGGATCAGCTTGTCAGCTGTCTCTCATTGACCTTCTTCTGTACAAATCATCGCCACTTCACTCTCTTTTATATATGCGCAAAGGTCAGTTTACAAATTCTCGTAATCATCACCTCCCTTACTATTGCCATGTGCATACACGTGGCTGTTCAGCCAATTGTGTCTGTGTTCAATGGCACGTGCTGCATACACGCATATATCCAGTAACGCATTGTAATATGTGACTGACAGAAGCAACCGGTTAGGAGAATGATTCAGCAATAAAAGTACGCATATCCTTAGATGAAACTCTTCCTCAGGGCTTGAGTCCTTTGGTCTAAATGAAGGCCAATGCATTGAACGTAAACCATAATAATTGTATTTATAGCAACCGTATTGTATTTTATTTCAGGTAGATGTATGGTATATTTTCTGTAGAACATCATTATGGTGATAGGAGCAGGACCAGAAAATAAGTCATTGTAACGCGTGACTTAGGAAATTAACGAATTTCGCATTTTTGTTATGTAATTCTGCTTCGGCTCGGCGTACATGTCACTGTTTCTGTTGTAATGTGCAAGACCGTAACATACGCATAAAACGTGTTCTTTTGTGCGAATACCATTGAATAAGTGTGCGAAAAGGCTATTTATCTGTCGTGATTCGTGCGGCTTAATACATGCCGTTTTATAACTGCTTTGAGCGGGGTCAGTGCCAATTCCACAACAGAAATGGTGTATGCTTGTCAAATAGGTTACTATGCACTCTGTTATTGCTCCTCTGTTTAGTTAGTCCAAATCGTGGAATCGCAAGTGGCATCATTTACGTATTGCATCTTCACAAGTGTTTCTGAATCACACTGCTATTGATCGATCCACTCACATGTAGGGTCGTCAACCGTTCCTGGGACTAATTGACCCACCGATTTTCTTCACAATAAAATCATGATAGAATGATTATCTCAATGGCCTTTGCACCTGTTGGCACAATACCCAATCGGTGGGGCAAATTATTATCACAACACGGTTTACCTATCAGAACGTGACTGAAAAACATTGATTGGTTGTTGTTCCGCACAATAATCGCAGGGACCACTATCCGGCAGCTACTCCGATCAGTTCTCTGTAGTTCTTTGTAAAAATTGCTCATCTTCGTTAGGCCACACTCAGTCGATTGGAGCGCGGAGATGGTTTGTTTGTCTTCAACGTGCGAATTACATGACGCGGTTTCTTCGTGTTCGTTCAAATTTTCCGTCCCCATAACTTGACGCAGTGAGTGGTGTAAACCATTAGTTCAACTCAACCTATCGGTCACCTTTACCTATTCAGTGTAAGCAGGTGTACAGGGTGAGCCAGAGCTCAGCCTGTCGCATTACAACCAAGCTTATGTAGACGTGTCGTATTATTGATAAATGGATTGAGAATAACACAACGTTATGAGCAAGTTGTAATACTCTACGTTTCAACCACCTCGGGTGGCCTTCCTCAGGAGTGTTGTAATCGAAAAAAAAATTGTGCGGATATCTTGCAAGTGTAGTATTGTTCTCTAAAATGAACGCAAGTGGCCGCTCTATATCACAGGGATGTTTCGGGCTCGGAGATTTTCTTCGTTGTTAAACCCATCTGCTGTATATATATATATATATATATATATATATATATATATATATATATATATATATAC